>JAGSMU010000268.1:0-70167 GCA_029286865.1 Teinopalpus imperialis | reverse complement strand
TCCAGCACGAAAAACAGAAGACATGAAAATTTTTACAAATGGAATAAAATTGCGTAATTATGAAACTAAAAATATCTGATTACAACTAGACTAGAAATGGCCTAAATGCGGCGCAGGATGACTGTCTAACGATTACACTGAACAAATGCTACAACAAAAACCAATTTGAATGCTTAAGACTCCTAATACACAAAGATATGGGTGGTTAGGGTTAGGTTAGGTCAGGTTAGGTTAGGTCAGGTTAGGTTAGGTTAGGTCAGGTTAGGTTAGGTCAGGTTAGGTTAGGATTAGGTTAGGTTAGGATTAGGTTAGGTTAGGTTAAGGTTAGGTTAGGTTAGGTCAGGTTAGGTTAGGTCAGGTTAGGTTAGGTCAGGTTAGGTTAGGTTACAAAATCCAGCACGAAAAACGAAGACATGAAAATTTTTACAAATGGAATAAAATTACGTAATTATGGAAACTAAAAATAACTGATTACAGCTAGACTAGAAATGGCCTAAATGCGGCGCAGGATGACTGTCTAACGATTACACACTGAACAAATGCTACAACAAAAACCAATTTGGAATGTAAGACTCTAATACACAAGATATAGGTGGTTAGGTTAGGTTACAAAATCCAGCACGAAAAACGAAGACATGAAAATTTTTACAAATGGAATAAAATTGCGTAATTATGAAACTAAAAATAACTGATTACAGCTAGACTAGAAATGGCCTAAATGCAGTTGCAGGATGACTGTCTAACAGTTACACTGAACAAATGCTGCAACAAAAACCAATTTGGAATGCTTAAGACTCTAATACACAAAGATATAGGTGGTTAGGGTTAGGTTAGGTTAGGTTAGGTTAGGTTAGGTTAGAAAATCAGCACGAAAAACGAAGACATGAAAATTTTTACAAATGGAATAAAATTACGTAATTATGAAACTAAAAATAACTGATTACAACTAGACTAGAAATGGCCTAAATGCGGCGCAGGATGACTGTCTTAACATTACACTGAACAAATGCTACAACAAAAAACCAATTTGGAATGCTTAAGACTCTAATACACAAAGATATAGGTGGTTAGGTTAGGTTAGTTAGGTTAGGTTACAAAATCAGCACGAAAAACAGAAGACATGAAAATTTTTACAAATGGAATAAAATTACGTAATTATGAAACTAAAAATAACTGATTACAACTAGACTAGAAATGGACTAAATGCGGTGCAGGATGACTGTCTAACGATTACACTGAACAAATGCTACAACAAAAAACCAATTTGGAATGCTTAAGACTCTAATACACAAAGATATAGGTGGTTAGGGTTAGGTTAGGTTAGGTCAGGTTAGGTTAGGTTACAAAATCAGCACGAAAAACGAAGACATGAAAATTTTTACAAATGGAATAAAATTACGTAATTATGAAACTAAAAATAACTGATTACAACTAGACTAGAAATGGCCTAAATGCGGTGCAGGATGACTGTCTAACGATTACACTGAACAAATGCTACAACAAAAAACCAATTTGGAATGCTTAAGACTCTAATACACAAAGATATAGGTGGTTAGGGTTAGGTTAGGTTAGGTCAGGTTAGGTTAGGTTAGAAAATCAGCACGAAAAACGAAGACATGAAAATTTTTACAAATGGAATAAAATTACTTAATTATGAAACTTAAAATAACTGATTACAACTAGACTAGAAATGGCCTAAATGCGGTGCAGGATGACTGTCTAACGATTACACTGAACAAATGCTACAACAAAAAACCAATTTGGAATGCTTAAGACTCTAATACACAAGATATAGGTGGTTAGGGTTAGGTTAGGTTAGGTAAGGTTAGGTTAGGTTACAAAATCAGCACGAAAAACGAAGACATGAAAATTTTTACAAATGGAATAAAATTACGTAATTATGGAAACTAAAAATAACTGATTACAACTAGACTAGAAATGGCCTAAATGCAGTGCAGGATGACTGTCTAACGATTACACACTGAACAAATGCTACAACAAAAACCAATTTGGAATGCTTAAGACTCTAATACACAAAGATATAGGTGGTTAGGGTTAGGTTAGAGTTAGGTTAGGTTAGAGTTAGGTTAGGTTAGGTTACAAAATCAGCACGAAAAACAGAAGACATGAAAATTTTTACAAATGGAATAAAATTACGTAATTATGAAACTAAAAATAACTGATTACAACTAGACTAGAAATGGCCTAAATGCGGTGCAGGATGACTGTCTAACGATTACACTGAACAAATGCTACAACAAAAACCAATTTGGAATGCTTAAGACTCTAATACACAAAGATATAGGTGGTTAGGGTTAGGTTAAGGTTAGGTTAGAGTTAGGTTAGGTTACAAAATCAGCACGAAAAACAGAAGACATGAAAATTTTTACAAATGGAATAAAATTACGTAATTATGAAACTAAAAATAACTGATTACAACTAGACTAGAAATGGCCTAAATGCAGTTGCAGGATGACTGTCTAACGATTACACACTGAACAAATGCTACAACAAAAACCAATTTGGAATGCTTAAGACTCTAATACACAAAGATATAGGTGGATTTAGGGTTAGGTTGAGTTAGGTTAGAGTTAGGTTAGGTTACAAAATCCAGCACGAAAAACGAAGACATGAAAATTTTTACAAATGGAATAAAATTACGTAATTATGAAACTAAAATATCTGATTACAACTAGACTAGAAATGGCCTAAATGCAGTGCAGGATGACTGTCCTAACGATTACACTGAACAAATGCTACAACAAAAACCAATTTGGAATGCTTAAGACTCTAATACACACAAAAGATATAGGTGGTTAGGTTAGGGTTAGGTTAGGTCAGGTTAGGTTAGGTTACAAAATCAGCACGAAAAACGAAGACATGAAAATTTTTACAAATGGAATAAAATTGCGTAATTATGAAACTAAAATATCTGATTACAACTAGACTAGAAATGGCCTAAATGCGGTGCAGGATGACTGTCTAACGATTACACTGAACAAATGCTACAACAAAAACCAATTTGGAATGCTTAAGACTCTAATACACAAAGATATAGGTGGTTAGGGTTAGGTTAGGTTAGGTTAGAGTTAGGTTAGGTTACACAAAATCAGCACGAAAAACGAAGACATGAAAATTTTTACAAATGGAATAAAATTACGTAATTATGAAACTAAAAATAACTGATTACAACTAGACTGAAATGGCCTAAATGCGGTGCAGGATGACTGTCCTAACGATTACACTGAACAAATGCTACAACAAAAACCAATTTGGAATGTAAGACTCTAATACACAAGATATAGGTGGTTAGGTTAGGTTGAGTTAGGTTAGGTTACAAAATCAGCACGAAAAACGAAGACATGAAAATTTTTACAAATGGAATAAAATTACGTAATTATGAAACTAAAAATAACTGATTACAACTAGACTAGAAATGGCCTAAATGCGGTGCAGGATGACTGTCTAACGATTACACTGAACAAATGCTACAACAAAAACCAATTTGGAATGCTTAAGACTCTAATACACAAAGATATAGGTGGTTAGGTTAGGTTAGGTAAGGTTAGGTTAGGTTAGGTTAGAGTTAGGTTAGGTTGGAGTTACAAAATCAGCACGAAAAACGAAGACATGAAAATTTTTACAAATGGAATAAAATTACGTAATTATGAAACTAAAATAACTGATTACAACTAGACTAGAAATGGCCTAAATGCGGTGCAGGATGACTGTCTAACGATTACACACTGAACAAATGCTACAACAAAAACCAATTTGGAATGCTTAAGACTCTAATACACAAAGATATATAGGTGGTTAGGTTAGGTTAGGTTAAGGTTAGGTTAGGTTAGGTTAGAAAATCAGCACGAAAACGAAGACATGAAAATTTTTACAAATGGAATAAAATTACGTAATTATGGAAACTAAAATAACTGATTACAACTAGACTGAAATGGCCTAAATGCAGTTGCAGGATGACTGTCTAACGATTACACTGAACAAATGCTACAACAAAAACCAATTTGGAATGCTTAAGACTCTAATACACAAAGATATAGGTGGTTAGGGTTAGAGTTAGGTTAGAGTTAGGTTAGGTTAGAAAATCAGCACGAAAAACAGAAGACATGAAAATTTTTACAAATGGAATAAAATTACGTAATTATGAAACTAAAATAACTGATTACAACTAGACTAGAAATGGCCTAAATGCGGCGCAGGATGACTGTCCTAACGATTACACTGAACAAATGCTACAACAAAAACCAATTTGGAATGCTTAAGACTCTAATACACAAAGATATATAGGTGGTTAGGGTTAGAGTTAGGTTAGGTCAGGTTAGGTTAGGTTAAGGTTAGGTTAAGGTTACAAAATCCTTTGAAAAACGAAGACATGAAAATTTTTACAAATGGAATAAAATTACGTAATTATGAAACTAAAAATAACTGATTACAACTAAGACTAGAAATGGCCTAAATGCGGTGCAGGATGACTGTCTAACGATTACACTGAACAAATACTACAACAAAAACCAATTTAGATGCTTAAGACTCCTAATACACAAAGATATATAGGTGGTTAGGGTTAGGTTAGGTTAGGTCAGGTTAGGTTAGGTTACAAAATCAGCACGAAAAACGAAGACATGAAAATTTTTACAAATGGAATAAAATTACTTAATTATGAAACTAAAATAACTGATTACAACTAGACTAGAAATGGCCTAAATGCGGTGCAGGATGACTGTCTAACGATTACACTGAACAAATGCTACAACAAAAACCAATTTGGAATGCTTAAGACTCTAATACACAAAGATATAGGTGGTTAGGGTTAGGTTAGAGTTAGGTTAGGTTGGGTTACAAAATCAGCACGAAAAGCAAGACATGAAAATTTTTACAAATGGAATAAAATTGCGTAATTATGAAACTAAAATAACTGATTACAACTAGACTAGAAATGGCCTAAATGCGGCGCAGGATGACTGTCTAACGATTACACTGAACAAATGCTGCAACAAAAACCAATTTGGAATGCTTAAGACTCTAATACACAAAGATATAGGTGGTTAGGTTAGGTTAAGGTTAGGTTAGGTTAGGTTAGGTTAGAGTTAGGTTACAAAATCAGCACGAAAAACAGAAGACATGAAAATTTTTACAAATGGAATAAAATTGCGTAATTATGAAACTAAAAATATCTGATTACAACTAGACTAGAAATGGCCTAAATGCAGTTGCAGGATGACTGTCTAACAATTACACTGAACAAATGCTACAACAAAAACCAATTTGGAATGCTTAAGACTCCTAATACACAAAGATATAGGTGGTTAGGGTTAGGTTAGGTTAGGTTAAGGTTAGGTTAGGTTAGGTTACAAAATCCAGCACGAAAAACGAAGACATGAAAATTTTTACAAATGGAATAAAATTACGTAATTATGAAACTAAAATAACTGATTACAACTAGACTAGAAATGGCCTAAATGCGGTGCAGGATGACTGTCTAACTGATTACAACTAGACTGAAATGGCCTAAATGCAGTGCAGGATGACTGTCTAACGATTACATGAACAAATGCTACAACAAAAACCAATTTGGAATGCTTAAGACTCTAATACACAAAGATATAGGTGGTTAGGGTTAGGTTAGGTTAGAGTTAGGTTAGGTTGAGTTACAAAATCCTTTGAAAAACGAAGACATGAAAATTTTTACAAATGGAATAAAATTACGTAATTATGAAACTAAAATAACTGATTACAACTAGACTAGAAATGGCTAAATGCAGTGCAGGATGACTGTCTAACGATTACACTGAACAAATGCTACAACAAAAAACCAATTTGGAATGCTTAAGACTCTAATACACAAAGATATAGGTGGTTAGGGTTAGGTTAGGTTAGGTTAGGTTACAAAATCAGCACGAAAAACGAAGACATGAAAATTTTTACAAATGGAATAAAATTACGTAATTATGAAACTAAAATAACTGATTACAACTAGACTAGAAATGGCCTAAATGCAGCGCAGGATGACTGTCCTAACGATTACACTGAACAAATGCTACAACAAAAACCAATTTGGAATGCTTAGACTCTAATACACAAAGATATATAGGTGGTTAGGGTTAGGTTAGGTTAGGTTAGGTTACAAAATCAGCACGAAAAACGAAGACATGAAAATTTTTACAAATGGAATAAAATTACGTAATTATGAAACTAAAAATATCTGATTACAACTAGACTAGAAATGGCTTAAATGCGGTGCAGGATGACTGTCTAACGATTACACTGAACAAATGCTACAACAAAAAACCAATTTGGAATGTAAGACTCTAATACACACAAAAGATATAGGTGGTTAGGTTAGGTCAGGTTAGGTTAGGTTAAGGTTAGGTTAGGTTAGAGTTAGGTTACAAAATCAGCACGAAAAACAGAAGACATGAAAATTTTTACAAATGGAATAAAATTACGTAATTATGAAACTAAAATAACTGATTACAACTAGACTAGAAATGGCCTAAATGCGGTGCAGGATGACTGTCTAACGATTACACTGAACAAATGCTGCAACAAAAACCAATTTGGAATGCTTAAGACTCTAATACACAAAGATATATAGGTGGTTAGGGTTAGAGTTAGGTTAGAGTTAGGTTAGGTTAGGATTAGGTTAGGTTACAAAATCCCAGCACGAAAAACGAAGACATGAAAATTTTTACAAATGGAATAAAATTACGTAATTATGAAACTAAAAATAACTGATTACAACTAGACTAGAAATGGCCTAAATGCAGTTGCAGGATGACTGTCCTAACGATTACACTGAACAAATGCTACAACAAAAACCAATTTGGAATGCTTAAGACTCTAATACACAAAGATATAGGTGGTTAGGGTTAGAGTTAGGTTAGAGTTAGGTTAGGTTAGGTTAGAGTTAGGTTAGGTTACAAAATCAGCACGAAAAACAGAAGACATGAAAATTTTTACAAATGGAATAAAATTACGTAATTATGAAACTAAAAATAACTGATTACAACTAAGACTAGAAATGGCCTAAATGCGGCGCAGGATGACTGTCTAACGATTACACTGAACAAATGCTACAACAAAAACCAATTTGGAATGCTTAGGAACTCTAATACACAAGATATAGGTGGTTAGGTTAGGTTAGAGTTAGGTTAGGTTAAGGTTAGGTTAGGTTAAGGTTAGGTTAGAGTTAGGATTAGGTTAGGTTAGAAAATCAGCACGAAAAACAGAAGACATGAAAATTTTTACAAATGGAATAAAATTACGTAATTATGAAACTAAAAATAACTGATTACAACTAAGACTAGAAATGGCCTAAATGCGGCGCAGGATGACTGTCTAACAGTTACACTGAACAAATGCTACAACAAAAACCAATTTGGAATGCTTAAGACTCTAATACACAAAGATATAGGTGGTTAGGGTTAGGTTAGAGTTAGGTTAGGTTAGGTTAAGGTTAGGTTAGGTTACAAAATCAGCACGAAAAACGAAGACATGAAAATTTTTTACAAATGGAATAAAATTACGTAATTATGAAACTAAAAATAACTGATTACAACTAGACTGAAATGGCCTAAATGCAGTTGCAGGATGACTGTCTAACAGTTACACTGAACAAATGCTACAACAAAAACAATTTGGAATGCTTAAGACTCTAATACACAAAGATATAGGTGGTTAGGTTAGGTTAGAGTTAGAGTTAGGTTAGGTTAGGATTAGGTTAGGTTACAAAATCAGCACGAAAAACAGAAGACATGAAAATTTTTACAAATGGAATAAAATTACGTAATTATGGAAACTAAAAATATCTGATTACAACTAGACTGAAATGGCCTAAATGCAGTTGCAGGATGACTGTCTAACAGTTACACTGAACAAATGCTACAACAAAAACAATTTGGAATGCTTAAGACTCTAATACACAAAGATATGAGTGGTTAGGGTTAGAGTTAGAGTTAGGTTAGGTTACAAAATCACCGTAGGGTGCCAGACCTTCTATCGGGCATGCAGGTGGCGGATGAGGATCGCTGCCCAGATATGGGCAGTACCAGGAAACCGGCATGGACAAAACTGGCTGGAGTTTGGGGCGTACCCTCAGTCCCTCACGGGACCGAGAAACGGCAAAGGGCTATGTGCCCGGCAGGCGGAGCCTCTTTGAGCCTGAGGTTGCTCAGTACCCTTCACTCTTGTGAGAGGGACAGGGGAGGCAACGCGGTGGCCACTGTGCCAGGCACTTCAGCCGACACCAGGAACAACCCGCAAGCTGGTAGGGCCCAGGGCTCTATGGACGTACGCGCCATGGAGCCGCGAGGGAAAAGCCTCTCTAAAAATAACCCCAATCCCAAGGTCTCCAGTGCCGATGGGATGGACAGCTGAGAGGAGTCAGTCGTTAGCTGAGCGAGGGACCTGCCAAAAGGAGAAAACATGAAAGCAGTAGGTAACAAAATCTACCTCTCAGGGTGGTACCGGCGATGCAGGAGGAGTCACCAGGCCTAACCCGGGCAGCCCCATCGTATCTGAGGGGGGCAGCCGGCTACTGCGCAGTGGATGCAAGCACAACCGCCAGTCCCACAACATCCAGGGACAAAACGAGGGAGAAAGCCGTGTCAGAGGGATGGAGTGGGGCCGGCATGGTGTGGACAGGCATGAGGCTTTGGGTGGTGGGCTGGCTGGACAAGTGGCATGGCATCAGGGCAGGAAGGGCATTTGAGGCTGGGGTGGGGCTGGTGGCCTCAGGATATTTGAGACCAGGCGGTGGGGCTGGGACTGTGTTTGACATGGCATTAGAGGCAGAGGAAGCACTCCGGAAATCCGAAAAGAGTTGGAGCAGGATATGGAGGAGCAAATCAATTGCGGACACAGGTGCTTGCATCCAGTCATTACTAAGCAGTGGACAAGGTTGCCGACAAGTCCAGCAACCTCAAAAGAGCACTTTGTCCACAGCCCGAGGGTGGCAACCAGAATGTGAGAGCAGCTACCACAGAACTGGCACGGAGGTTTCTCAGCCCCTGGCGTGAAGCTCGGGCAGAACGCGGAGACTTCGCTCGCAGTTAACCCGGCTCCTCGATCCGGGAGTGGGGGACTGTCAGGAAGCTCAGGTGCTCTCAAGAGCAGGGAGGAAGCCTCGAGCAGCCACGCCTAAGCCTTGGGCTCTGGTGCTCGAAGTCCGGGAGCACAGAGGAGAGCCATGGAGCGGAGCTCTTGTGGAGGCAAGGCTGGTTGCCTTTGGGGGCAGAAATCCTTGGAGGAGAACTTAGCTCAGCCCCCTTGGTAGATCAACCAGAGCTGCCTTCCGCAAGTGAAACCCATCCGCTGTCACAGGCAGTGCAGCCGTCACGCCCACTCGCGGAAGACAAAAAAAGACCAAGAATCCATCCCACCCGCCAGTGGCTCGCTGCCTCCGGTGGCTGCGCCGATACCTGTGTCGGTAGAGCTGCCTGGGGCACATGGGCTGGGTGGCTAAAGCCGAGAAGGCCAAGGCCCAACAGCAAGCGGCTCCCGTTGCGATGACCTCCCTGAGCCCCCACTAGGGTAAAGCAAAGAAGGGGAGGTCACACGCACTCCATCCACCGCTACCATAACTTGGACTACCCAGAGGCCACCTCATCTCCTGCCAAAGTAATGGAGGTGGCCCAAGTCCAAATTCGCCACCGGCCTGGGCATTGAAACGGTCCGCCAGAAACGGAGGAGTCACTGGAGGTCTCCTATTAGAGATATCTGGTCCCGGAGGCCTGTAGAGGCCCGGACCGGTTGGCGGAAAGTGGGAGGTCCTCTCAGACCTAAAAGCCTAGTTATTGGTCCTTGATCAAATCAGGCGACGTTCGGCTAAAGGGGCCTCTGACAGTACCGTCAGTCCGAGTGGTGGCAGCGGCAGCGGTAGCTGAGGCAGGAGGATGTTCGGTGGACAATGTGAAGGTTAGAGTCCACCGGACACCTACACATGTCAGGCACGTGCTGGGTGCAGTGCCCGCTACGGCAGTGCATGGCAACTGAGCGCCGCTGGGCGCATGCGTGGGCTGGGGATCTGTTAGGGTGCAGCTATTGGATCCACAGGCCATGCATTGCTTCCAGTGCCTGGAAAGAGGCACGTTGGCAGCAGGTGCACAGCAGGTGAACCGGAGCGCGCGCTGCTACGCTTGTGGAAGACCGGGCACAGGGCCAAAGGGTGCCAGCACCTGCGCTCAATGTCCCATTGTGCTCCGGACCTGGGGCGTCCTCTAACCATCGCCTTAATGGTGGAGTGCGCCCCGTCAGGTTAGGTTAGGTTAGAAAATCAGCACGAAAAACGAACATGAAAATTTTTACAAATGGAATAAAATTACGTAATTATGAAACTAAAAATATCTGATTACAACTAGACTGAAATGGCCTAAATGCAGTGCAGGATGACTGTCTAACGATTACACACTGAACAAATGCTACAACAAAAAACCAATTTGGAATGCTTAGACTCTAATACACACAAAAGATATAGGTGGTTAGGTTAGGTTAAGGTTAGGTTAGGTCAGGTTAGGTTAGGGTTAGGTTAGAGTTAGGTTAGGTTAGAGTTAGGTTAGGTTGGGTTACAAAATCAGCACGAAAAACGAACATGAAAATTTTTACAAATGGAATAAAATTACGTAATTATGGAAACTAAAAATAACTGATTACAGCTAGACTAGAAATGGCCTAAATGCAGTTGCAGGATGACTGTCTAACAATTACACTGAACAAATGCTACAACAAAAACCAATTTAGATGCTTAAGACTCTAATACACAAAGATATAGGTGGTTAGGTTAGGTTAGGTTACAAAATCCAGCACGAAAAACGAACATGAAAATTTTTACAAATGGAATAAAATTACGTAATTATGGAAACTAAAAATATCTGATTACAACTAGACTAGAAATGGCCTAAATGCAGTTGCAGGATGACTGTCCTAACGATTACACTGAACAAATGCTACAACAAAAACCAATTTGGAATGCTTAAGACTCCTAATACACAAAGATATATAGGTGGTTAGGTTAGGTCAGGTTAGGTTAGGTCAGGTTAGGTTAGGTTAGGTTAAGGTTAGGTTAGGGTTAGGTTAGGTTAGAGTTAGAGTTAGGTTAGGTTAGGTTAGGTCAGGTTAGGTTAGGTCAGGTTAGGTTAGGTTAAGGTTAGGTTAGGATTAGGTTAGGTTAGGGTTAGGTTAGAGTTAGGTTAGGTTAGAGTTAGAGTTAGGTTAGGTTAGGTTAGGATTAGGTTAGGTTAGGTTAAGGTTAGGTTAGGTTAGAGTTAGGTTAGGTTAGAGTTAGAGTTAGGTTAGGTTAGGTTAGGTTGGGTTACAAAATCAGCACGAAAAACGAACATGAAAATTTTTACAAATGGAATAAAATTACGTAATTATGGAAACTAAAAATAACTGATTACAGCTAGACTAGAAATGGCTAAATGCGGTGCAGGATGACTGTCTAACAGTTACACTGAACAAATGCTACAACAAAAACCAATTTGGAATGCTTAGACTCTAATACACAAGATATAGGTGGTTAGGTTAGGTCAGGTTAGGTTAGGATTAGGTTAGGTTAAGGTTAGGTTAGGGTTAGGTTAGGTTAGGATTAGGTTAGGTTAGGTCAGGTTAGGTTAGGGTTAGGTTAAGGTTACAAAATCAGCACGAAAAACGAACATGAAAATTTTTACAAATGGAATAAAATTGCGTAATTATGAAACTAAAAATATCTGATTACAACTAGACTAGAAATATGGCCTAAATGCGGTGCAGGATGACTGTCCTAACGATTACACTGAACAAATGCTACAACAAAAACCAATTTGGAATGCTTAGACTCTAATACACAAGATATAGGTGGTTAGGTTAGGTTACAAAATCCAGCACGAAAAACGAACATGAAAATTTTTACAAATGGAATAAAATTACGTAATTATGAAACTAAAAATAACTGATTACAGCTAGACTAGAAATGGCCTAAATGCAGTTGCAGGATGACTGTCCTAACGATTACACTGAACAAATGCTACAACAAAAAACCAATTTAGATGCTTAAGACTCTAATACACACAAAAGATATAGGTGGTTAGGGTTAGGTTAGGTTACAAAATCAGCTGAAAAACGAAGACATGAAAATTTTTTACAAATGGAATAAAATTACGTAATTATGAAACTAAAAATAACTGATTACAGCTAGACTAGAAATGGCCTAAATGCGGTGCAGGATGACTGTCCTAACGATTACACTGAACAAATGCTACAACAAAAACCAATTTGAATGCTTAAGACTCTAATACACAAAGATATATAGGTGGTTAGGGTTAGGTTAGGTCAGGTTAGGTTAGGATTAGGTTAGGTTAAGGTTAGGTTAGGGTTAGGTTAGAGTTAGAGTTAGGTTAGGTTAGGTTAGGTTAGGTCAGGTTAGGTTAGGTTAGGTTAGGTTACAAAATCAGCACGAAAAACGAAGACATGAAAATTTTTACAAATGGAATAAAATTACGTAATTATGGAAACTAAAAATAACTGATTACAACTAGACTGAAATGGCCTAAATGCAGTTGCAGGATGACTGTCCTAACGATTACACTGAACAAATGCTACAACAAAAACCAATTTGAATGCTTAAGACTCCTAATACACAAAGATATAGGTGGTTAGGGTTAGGTTAGAGTTAGAGTTAGGTTAGGTTAAGGTTAGGTTAGGGTTAGGTTAGAGTTAGGTTACAAAATCAGCACGAAAAACGAAGACATGAAAATTTTTTACAAATGGAATAAAATTACGTAATTATGGAAACTAAAAATAACTGATTACAGCTAGACTAGAAATGGCCTAAATGCGGTGGCAGGAAGTCGGTCGTGGACCTTGCGGGCGACTCCCGCTGCGATGCCTGTCTGTCGGAGCTGGCGGGGTTGCAGAGGAGGTGGTCACGCTATCCGACCACCACCGCCATGTGTGTTCTGATCTTGCAATCCGCCGCTGGCGCCAGCCACCGAGAGGCAGCCACGCGACGCTGGTGTCTCAAGCAGCTGAACCGAGACTTGCTCCGGGGCCGCCGCCAACGATCGCGATATGGCCAGAAAGCGCCGAGAGAGGTTCCGTCCGATCCGGATGTGGAAGCGAACTGGTTCGGGACACGATGACGCGTATTTGTGACGACCATTTTTGGACCGGTCGCTAAGCGCAGGGCGGTGGCCTGGTGTCAGCAGAGATCGCCCAGGTACCGAGCGATACGCGCAGAGCCGCCGCCAGTACACCAGAGCCCGAAGCGAAGAGCGAGCTCAATTGAGAAATAGCCAGACTCTACGAGGCGTATCAATGACGGCCACAGAAGGCGTTGCAGGTAGCCGTCTGCAACGCCGGAGTCTCAGTCCTGGGAACAGCTCCTGGAGGGACTCCAGCGAGGATCCGTGGGGGCGTCCGTACAGGATGGTGCTAGGTAAGCTCCGTCCCTGGATGCCCCGGTGACAGAGAAACTCTCGGTCGGCCACTTTGGAAGAATTGATCAGTTCCCAAATAACAGGAGGCCGGTCAGGTCCCTCAGTCCACCCCAATCTTCGTGGGGTGGAGAGACGAGATGGGGGGTGACCGAGCAGGAGCTGTGGACCGAGCCGTGAGCCGCTTGAAGGCAGAACACCGCCAGGACCCGACGGAATTCCCCGGTCGGGTCTGGGTGTTGAATCATTACCTAGGGAGCTGAGTTGAGGCAGCTGTTGCCACCAGCTGCCTCCGTAACTCCTGTTTAGGGCCTGGAAAAGGCCGACTGGTCCTCTTGAAGAAGGCAGACGAAGTCGCAGATTCTCCCTCTGCGTACCGTCAGCATATGCCTGTTGGACGAAGGCCGGCAAGTTATTCGAGAGAATTCTTCGCCCGTCTCAACGAATCTGTCACGTGTCGGTCCGGTCTCGCGACCGCCATTCGGTTTCCGACAGGAGCGTTCCACATATTTGCAGTTATGCGCGTCCGCTCCCTGTCAGGCGGAAGGCTGTGTCAGGGCGGCGTGGCGTTGGCGATACGAGTCTAGACGCCGTCGCTTTAACTCCTGCCCTGGGACGCGGTGGGGTATTCGTACACCATGGTGTTCCCCTACCTGCAGCGTGATCATATTCGCCGCGCGACAGGTACATCTTATTGCATGGACCGAGACGGTACGGCGAGGATCCGGAGGAGATCCAGCGTGGGGAGTTCCACAGGGGTCAGTGTTGGGCCCGTTGCAGCGGAATCTCGCCTACGGCACTCTATCCTGCGAGTCTGAAATCCCCGCTGGCGTTTTGTCGTTTTGCGCTACGCGGACGCTGACACGTTAGTGGTCACCAGCAGGGACTTGCTCGAAGGACCAGAGGCTCACGCCGAGCGGGGCGGAAATCGTCGTCGCCGATGCGGGTTGGGACTGGAGGTAGCGCCTCACAAGACCGAGCGCTATGGTTCACACAAACTGCCGCGGAGCGGGAACCACCCGACTCGTGCGTCGAGTAGGTGGGTGCGGAAATTCGATTGGGGCGGTACATGAAATTGCCGTTTCCTCTGGACGATCACTGGGGCTTCGAAGAGCACTTCGAGCGCCTGGTCCCGGATCAAAGGAAAGGTAGCGGGTGCTATGCACGGAACTGCTGCCATCTCGGGGACCGAGGGAGGAAGTTCGCCGCCTATGCCGGGTCGTACGATCCGTAGCCCCTGTACGAGGCCGTCGAGCGAAGAGGCTGGCCATCCCGACCAGCTGCTGGGACTAAGTCCACCACAGCGTCCAGCGTAGGATAGCCCATACGGGTCATTACGGGATACCGGACGGTATCGTTTGAGGCGACAATCTAACTCGCTTTCCACCTCTGGATCTGCAGCGGACATGGACGCGGTGTATCACCGGATTCGCGTCCTACGCCGACTGATTCGGTGGCGAGCCAGAAAGAGGCGCTCGAGCGGTGAAACTGGCTTAGAGGAACGACGTATCGCGTTCACGACGTGGCGCGCACGGCTCGGTGAGGAGCGGCCATACGCGCAAACAGCGCGTCGTCGAAGCATTCCTGCCGGTGCTGAAGCCTGGATGCAGCGGCGAGGAGGAAGGCTCACCTACAGACTTACGCAGGTGATCACCGGGCATGGATGCTTCGGTGATTACGCAATATAGATCGATAAGCAGGCGACGGCGGAGTGCCTTCCACTGCTGGCGGCAACGACCAAAGATACGCATCGCACACGCTCGCGGCTTGCTGCCCGGCATTAAGGAAGACGGAATGCTTAGACTCTAATACACAAGATATAGGTGGTTAGGTTAGGTCAGGTTAGGTTAGGTTAGGTCAGGTTAGGTTAGGTCAGGTTAGGTTAGGTCAGGTTAGGTTAGGTTAGAGTTAGGTTAGGTTAGGATTAGGTTAGGTTACACAAAATCAGCACGAAAAACGAAGACATGAAAATTTTTACAAATGGAATAAAATTGCGTAATTATGAAACTTAAAATAACTGATTACAACTAGACTGAAATGGCCTAAATGCGGCGCAGGATGACTGTCTAACAGTTACACTGAACAAATGCTGCAACAAAAACCAATTTGGAATGCTTAAGACTCTAATACACACAAAAGATATAGGTGGTTAGAGGGTTAGGTTAGGTTAGGATTAGGTTAGGTTAGGTCAGGTTAGGTTAGGTTAAGGTTACAAAATCCTTTGAAAAACGAAGACATGAAAATTTTTTACAAATGGAATAAAATTGCGTAATTATGAAACTTAAAATAACTGATTACAACTAGACTGAAATGGCCTAAATGCAGCGCAGGATGACTGTCTAACAGTTACACTGAACAAATGCTGCAACAAAAACCAATTTGGAATGCTTAGACTCTAATACACAAGATATAGGTGGTTAGGTTAGGTTAGAAAATCAGCACGAAAAACGAAGACATGAAAATTTTTACAAATGGAATAAAATTACGTAATTATGAAACTAAAAATATCTGATTACAACTAGACTGAAATGGCCTAAATGCAGCGCAGGATGACTGTCCTAACGATTACACTGAACAAATGCTGCAACAAAAACCAATTTGGAATGCTTAAGACTCCTAATACACAAAGATATAGGTGGTTAGGGTTAGGTTAGGTCAGGTTAGGTTAGGTCAGGTTAGGTTAGGATTAGGTTAGGTTAAGGTTACAAAATCCTTTGAAAAACGAAGACATGAAAATTTTTACAAATGGAATAAAATTACGTAATTATGGAAACTAAAAATAACTGATTACAGCTAGACTAGAAATGGCTAAATGCGGTGCAGGATGACTGTCTAACGATTACACTGAACAAATGCTACAACAAAAACCAATTTGGAATGCTTAGACTCTAATACACAAAGATATAGGTGGTTAGAGGGTTAGGTTAGAGTTAGGTTAGGTTAGGATTAGGTTAGGTTAGGTTGGGTTACAAAATCAGCACGAAAAACGAAGACATGAAAATTTTTTACAAATGGAATAAAATTACGTAATTATGGAAACTAAAAATAACTGATTACAGCTAGACTAGAAATGGCCTAAATGCAGCGCAGGATGACTGTCTAACAATTACACTGAACAAATGCTGCAACAAAAACCAATTTGGAATGCTTAGACTCTAATACACAAGATATAGGTGGTTAGGTTAGGTTAAGGTTAGGTTAGGTTAGAGTTAGGTTAGGTTAGAAAATCAGCACGAAAAACGAAGACATGAAAATTTTTTACAAATGGAATAAAATTACGTAATTATGAAACTAAAAATATCTGATTACAACTAAGACTAGAAATGGCTAAATGCGGCGCAGGATGACTGTCCTAACGATTACACTGAACAAATGCTGCAACAAAAACCAATTTGGAATGTAAGACTCTAATACACAAGATATAGGTGGTTAGGTTAGGTTACACAAAATCAGCACGAAAAACGAAGACATGAAAATTTTTACAAATGGAATAAAATTACGTAATTATGGAAACTAAAAATAACTGATTACAGCTAGACTAGAAATGGCCTAAATGCAGTGCAGGATGACTGTCCTAACGATTACACTGAACAAATGCTGCAACAAAAACCAATTTGGAATGTAAGACTCTAATACACAAGATATAGGTGGTTAGGGTTAGAGTTAGGTTAGGTTAGGTTAGGATTAGGTTAGGTTAGGTTAGGTCAGGTTAGGTTAGGTCAGGTTAGGTTAGGTTACAAAATCAGCACGAAAAACGAAGACATGAAAATTTTTTACAAATGGAATAAAATTGCGTAATTATGAAACTAAAAATATCTGATTACAACTAGACTAGAAATGGCCTAAATGCGGCGCAGGATGACTGTCTAACGATTACACTGAACAAATGCTGCAACAAAAACCAATTTGGAATGCTTAAGACTCCTAATACACAAAGATATAGGTGGTTAGAGGGTTAGGTTAGGATTAGGTTAGGTTACAAAATCAGCACGAAAAACGAAGACATGAAAATTTTTACAAATGGAATAAAATTGCGTAATTATGAAACTAAAAATATCTGATTACAACTAGACTAGAAATGGCCTAAATGCGGTGCAGGATGACTGTCTAACGATTACACTGAACAAATGCTGCAACAAAAACCAATTTGGAATGCTTAAGACTCCTAATACACAAAGATAGGTGGTTAGGTTAGGTCAGGTTAGGTTAGGATTAGGTTAGGTTACAAAATCAGCACGAAAAACGAAGACATGAAAATTTTTACAAATGGAATAAAATTGCGTAATTATGAAACTTAAAATAACTGATTACAGCTAGACTAGAAATGGCTAAATGCGGTGCAGGATGACTGTCTAACGATTACACTGAACAAATGCTACAACAAAAACCAATTTGGAATGTAAGACTCTAATACACAAAGATAGGTGGTTAGGGTTAAGGTTAGGTTAGGTTAGAGTTAGGTTAGGTTAAGGTTACAAAATCCAGCACGAAAAACGAAGACATGAAAATTTTTTACAAATGGAATAAAATTACGTAATTATGGAAACTAAAAATAACTGATTACAACTAGACTGAAATGGCCTAAATGCGGCGCAGGATGACTGTCCTAACGATTACACTGAACAAATGCTACAACAAAAACCAATTTGGAATGTAAGACTCTAATACACAAAGATATAGGTGGTTAGGTTAGGTTAGAGTTAGGTTAGGTTAGGTTAGGTTACAAAATCCAGCACGAAAAACGAAGACATGAAAATTTTTACAAATGGAATAAAATTACTTAATTATGAAACTAAAAATATCTGATTACAACTAGACTGAAATGGCCTAAATGCAGCGCAGGATGACTGTCTAACGATTACACTGAACAAATGCTACAACAAAAACCAATTTGAATGCTTAAGACTCCTAATACACAAAGATAGGTGGTTAGGTTAGGTCAGGTTAGGTTAGGTAAGGTTAGGTTAGGTCAGGTTAGGTTAGGTTAGGTCAGGTTAGGTTAGGTCAGGTTAGGTTAGGTCAGGTTAGGTTAGGTCAGGTTAGGTTAGGTTAGGTCAGGTTAGGTTAGGTTAGGTCAGGTTAGGTTAGGTCAGGTTAGGTTAGGTTAGGTTAAGGTTACAAAATCCAGCACGAAAAACAGAGACATGAAAATTTTTACAAATGGAATAAAATTACGTAATTATGGAAACTAAAAATAACTGATTACAACTAGACTGAAATGGCCTAAATGCAGTGCAGGATGACTGTCTAACAATTACACTGAACAAATGCTACAACAAAAACCAATTTGAATGCTTAAGACTCTAATACACAAAGATATAGGTGGTTAGGGTTAAGGTTAGGTTACAAAATCAGCACGAAAAACGAAGACATGAAAATTTTTTACAAATGGAATAAAATTGCGTAATTATGAAACTTAAAATAACTGATTACAGCTAGACTAGAAATGGCCTAAATGCAGTGCAGGATGACTGTCTAACGATTACACTGAACAAATGCTACAACAAAAACCAATTTGGAATACTTAAGACTCTAATACACAAGATATAGGTGGTTAGGTTAGGTTACAAAATCAGCACGAAAAACGAAGACATGAAAATTTTTACAAATGGAATAAAATTGCGTAATTATGAAACTAAAAATATCTGATTACAACTAGACTGAAATGGCCTAAATGCAGCGCAGGATGACTGTCTAACGATTACACTGAACAAATGCTACAACAAAAACCAATTTGGAATGCTTAGACTCTAATACACAAAGATAGGTGGTTAGGTTAGGTCAGGTTAGGTTAGGTTAGAGTTAGGTTACAAAATCCAGCACGAAAAACAGAAGACATGAAAATTTTTACAAATGGAATAAAATTGCGTAATTATGAAACTAAAAATAACTGATTACAACTAGACTGAAATGGCCTAAATGCAGTGCAGGATGACTGTCTAACGATTACACTGAACAAATGCTACAACAAAAACCAATTTGGAATGCTTAGACTCTAATACACAAAGATAGGTGGTTAGGTTAGGTTACAAAATCCTTTGAAAAACGAAGACATGAAAATTTTTACAAATGGAATAAAATTACGTAATTATGGAAACTAAAAATAACTGATTACAGCTAGACTAGAAATGGCCTAAATGCAGTTGCAGGATGACTGTCTAACAGTTACACTGAACAAATGCTACAACAAAAACCAATTTGGAATGCTTAAGACTCCTAATACACAAAGATAGGTGGTTAGGTTAGGTTACAAAATCCAGCACGAAAAACGAAGACATGAAAATTTTTTACAAATGGAATAAAATTGCGTAATTATGAAACTAAAAATATCTGATTACAACTAGACTGAAATGGCCTAAATGCGGGTGGAGGTTGCATTTCTCCTGATCAAAGTATCCGGGGAAAGGCAACAAATGATGGTGGGTATTGGGAACTGGTGACGATATATCGTTTCCAGTGCCTAATGCTCATAGTGGAGGACGGGCTCGGTGGCACTCACACTGCCGCCAGGCATTCAACCGTAAAACTGGAGTTACGTCGGCTCCCAGCGCGCCGTAACCCGTTGTACTTTCTTCAAGGACCCCAGCATTGGCTTGATTATGAGGGTACGTCGAGGCTAAGGTGGAGGGCTTACTTATAACAGCCCGGCCCGCGAGGAATTAAACCTCTATAAAAATCAGACAGCGAGTCTTGAAAACCTGTGGGTACCAGGCGAGCTACAGCAAGTAGCCTTGTCTCTGGAATAAGAGGCGTCACCCGGAGACCGACATTTTATTTTAGTACAACAAATTAGGGTATTATGGAATTACCAAAACCAAGAGAGGAGACTTGGCGAAAACGGTCTGTAATAACGATCGACGGTCCCTCAACATCTAGGGACCAGAGCCAGGAGGGTAGATCAGTGTCGCAGGACCAGTAGCCCCGGCACGGGACAGGCGTGGACGCTTTGCGCGTCCAAGTACTGTCAGTTTGGGCGGTGAAGTGACGGCGGAAGATCCGATGCCTCGCACTCAGGTCCGCAACCTCGGAGGTGCTCCCTCTGAGACAAGCCGGAAGAGAGAGCCAAGCCTGCGACTGTCGTATTACCGACAAATTTCAGGCAGTCACCGAAGTCTCAGGTACGGACACGGAGGTGGTCGCTGACGAGGAGGATGGCATCTGGGATCAACGGTGGCCCAGAGCTTGACGGGGCTGAAGCTGGCGCTCCAAAACCAGATCTGGAGGCAGGAGATGGAGGCCAAGTCGACCACGGACCTGATGCCTTCATCCGGTCGTCACTGCACGGCGGTGGACAAAGGTTGCCGGCAGGCCTCAAGGGCGCCCTCCAGGGCGGACTGGCTCACAGCCACAGACAGGCAGGACTGAGCAGCAGCTCAGGGGCTTGGAGGGTGGCCCAGCGGCGTGGTGAAGCTCGGCTGGAAGAGCTCACTGAGCTACCGGGCCAACGGCTCTGGAGACAGACAGGAAGGCTGGAGAGCACTAAACTTCTCCGGGTTGCAGGAGGGACTCGGGCGGCCGGCCTCTCAGCAGGCTGCGCCAGACGGGAGACACGGGAGGACTGATGGAGCAGGAGCAGCTGGCTGCCTTCTGAGGCAGAATGACTGGAGACTGGGCTTCCGTGAACTTGAATTCGAGAACAAACTTCGCAGAATAAGGACCGCTAATCCTTTGGCTGGAACAGGAGGGCAAATCACTGAAAAGCCTCTCCGTGGCATGAGCCATTCAGATGGTACGAACTGCCTGGCTGCCTCGTGGGCTGGGAGGCAGGCAGGGCAGACTGGGCAACAGGCAGTTTCGGCCTGAAAACTGCTTCAAAACGAACGGACCACTTTGCCTGGCTCACTGCAGGCGACGGGCACTGCTGGGCTGCAATATCGCCTGGGGCGGACCCAGCAGGATCGGGTTAAGAGCGGACATCAGCTGCGTGGACTGTGCAAGCAACAGGCTGTGACCAGAACCAGTACTCCTCTTGGAAGAGACTCAGCGGGTGCAGAAACTGGTGAGCAGGACTCTCAAAATGCGTGGAGGTCACTGGGGCTTGAACTCAGTGGCCCACTTGGTCAGGGCTCGGGCAGACCGGGCCAGGGACCTCAAAACATTATGTCGGGCAGGCTGAGAATGCGTTTGGGCATGGCAGAAACTGGAGAGTGTTCAGGCAGGGCAACAGGCAAGAATCAGAGGTCCACTGTTGGGCACCGCCCTCCATGACTTTCACTGAGACAGTGCACGGGACAGCACAGGGCCGAGCGACCACCAGGGCATGGGCGCAGAACTACGCTCCAGGCAGAAGCAGTTAGAGCCGAGCCGCCAGCTGGCTGGGACCAGAAAAAAGACGTGAGCGTGGGCCCCAACCGGTCAGTCAGGCACGTGGCAGAGCAGGCACAGGGCAAGGAGTGCAAACTCCTGCTCTCAAATGTCACTGTGCTCGGACCTGGGGCTGCCCTCTAACCATCGTCTTGGTAAGAGGTGCACCCCCTAGAAAGAGTAGGAAGGACGAGAGAGTCCTCACAAGCAATGGCAGTTCAGCGGCACCAGCCACCAGCTGAAACACCAACTCAGGAATGGAAGTCGCGAAGGCCTCTTCGCACCTAAAGTCCTTCAGAGCAACCTGAACCACTGCCGCAATGCTCAGCATTTGTTTATGCAGACCATTGCGGGTGCGGGGTGCCTCTGGCAGTAGCGGAGCCCTATGCCGTACCGGACCACCCTCACTGGTTCCGGCGATGAGCTGGATTCCCGTAGCGGTCTACTGGGGGGTGGAGAGGTGTCCCACCCTGCTCCCCTATTGGGAAGGTCAGGGCTTTGTTGCAGTGCAATGGGGCACCCTGGCGCCAGTTGGCTGCTATGTCTCCCGCGGGGTCCCTCTCGCGCCGACTGAGTATGCCTGGACGGGTGGCATACGTTCCGCAGGTGCACCACCGTCCGTCGATATCTGGGAGACTTCCAGCGCCCACTCCGGGCGTGGGGAATCCCAGCGACAGGAGATCGAAAGGAGAAGACAGTGATGGAATGGGCGCTGGATTTGGTTTCCGATTGGCAAATCGGGGTCCATCGCTGACCGTACGTGGCAGGGGTGGGGTCGTGCTGGATCTGGCATGGGCGACTCGCTGCCCGATGCACGCTGTTGTCAGTTGGCAGGTTGCAGAGGAGGTGATGCGTTATCCGACCGCATATTTTATTCGATCTGCAATCCGCCGCCCCGACGCTGCCGCCAGCTGCCGAGAGGCGTGCACGGTGTCTCAAGCGGCTAGACGAGACGCCAGGCCGCCGCCAACGTGCAATGGCGGCCGAAAGCGCCGAAGAGGTTCCGTCCGATCCGGAAGTGGAAGCGAACTGGTTCCGGGACACGATGACGCGTATTTGTGACGCGTCGATGCCCCGGATTGGTCGCCTAAGCGCGGGGCAGTGCTGGTGGTCGGCAGAGATCGCGGAGCTGCGAGCGATCTGCTTGCGGAGCCACCGCCGTGCACCAGAGGCGAAGGAGGCGAAGGCGAGCTCGAGTGAGGAGATAGCCAGACTCTGCGAGGCGTATCAGGCAGCCACGAAGGCGTTGCAGGCAGCTATCTGCAACGCCAGGTCTCGGTCCTGGAGAGAGCTGCCTGGAGCAGGAGGGACTCCAGCACGAGGTCCCGTGGGGGCGTCCGTACTGGGATAGTGCTAGAAGCTCCCGTGTGGACGCCCCCGGTGACAGAAGCTCTCGATCCAGCCTCTTGGCAAAGAGTGATCCAAGCTCGCTCTTTCGGAGGGCCGATTAAGTCCACTCAGTCTACCCCATTTTCGTGCGAGTGGAGAGACGAGATGGGGTGACCGCACAGGAGCAGACCGAGCTGCGTGGAGCCGCGCGAGAGGCTGGAGGCACCCTTGCTCCCGGGACCTGGCAGATTCCCGGCCGGAGTGCAGGGTGGTCGCGGCTACCCTCCGGGAACAGGCTGAGGCAGCTGTTCACCAGCTGCCTCCGTTACTCACTAGGGCCTGGAGGGAGGCTGAGGGTCCTCTTGAGGCAGACAGTCTGGGGCATTCTCCCTCTGCGTACCGTCCCATATGCCTGTTGGACGAGGCTGGCGGTTATTTCGAGAGAATTCTGCCGCCCGTCTCAACGGGCATCTGTCACATGTCCGGTCCCGATCTCGCCGAAAACCAGTTCGGTTTCCGACGGGGCGTTCAACCATCGACGCGGTCCTGCGCGTCACTCCCTGTCGGAGCAGGCTGTGTCCCGGGGCGGAGTGGCGTTGGCGATAAGTCTTGACATCGTCAACGCCTTTAACTCCTGCCTGGGACGCGATTAGGGGGGACTCGTACACCGCCAGTGTTCCCCCTACCTGCAGGCGTGATCGCGGACTGCCGCGACAGGTACATCTTGGCTGCATGGACCGAGACGGTACGAGGATCGGGAGAGGAGATCAGTGTGGGGTTCCACAGGGGTCGGTATTAGGCCCGTTACTGTGGAATCTCGCCTGACTCTGATGCTGCGAGTCGAAACTCCCGCTGGCGTTAATGTCGTCTGTTATGCTGACGACACGTTGGTGGTCTCGCGGGGACTCCTTCGAGGACCAAGGAGCTCGCCGAGCTTGGGGCGGAAATCGTCGTCGCCAAAGTCCACGAGTTGGGACTGGAGGCGTACCTCACAAGACCGAGGCGCTATGGTTCCTGGCTGCCGCGCAGCGGGGAACCACCGACTCGTGCGTCCGAATAGGTGAGTCTGAAGTCAGAGTGGGGCGGTACATGAAGTACCTAGGCCACTCACTCTGGACGATCACTAAGGGCTTCGAGCATTTCCGAGCGCCTGGTCCCCGGATCGAGAGGGTAGCGGGTGCTATGCACAGACTGCTGCCCAATCTCGGGGACCGAGTGAGACTAGAAATGGCCTAAATGCAGTGCAGGATGACTGTCTAACGATTACACTGAACAAATGCTGCAACAAAAACCAATTTGAATGCTTAAGACTCTAATACACAAGATATAGGTGGTTAGGTTAGGTCAGGTTAGGTTAGGTCAGGTTAGGTTAGGTTAAGGTTAGGTTAGGTCAGGTTAGGTTAGGTCAGGTTAGGTTAGGTCAGGTTAGGTTAGGTCAGGTTAGGTTAGGTTAGGTCAGGTTAGGTTAGGTTAGGTTAGGTCAGGTTAGGTTAGGTTAGAGTTAGGTTACAAAATCAGCACGAAAAACGAAGACATGAAAATTTTTACAAATGGAATAAAATTGCGTAATTATGAAACTAAAATATCTGATTACAACTAGACTGAAATGGCCTAAATGCAGTTGCAGGATGACTGTCTAACGATTACACTGAACAAATGCTACAACAAAAACCAATTTGAATGCTTAAGACTCCTAATACACAAAGATATAGGTGGTTAGGTTAGGTCAGGTTAGGTTAGGTCAGGTTAGGTTAGGTCAGGTTAGGTTAGGTTAGAGTTAGAGTTAGGTTAGGTTAGAGTTAGAGTTAGGTTAGGTTACAAAATCCAGCACGAAAAACGAACATGAAAATTTTTACAAATGGAATAAAATTACGTAATTATGGAAACTAAAAATAACTGATTACAGCTAGACTAGAAATGGCCTAAATGCGGTGCAGGATGACTGTCTAACGATTACACTGAACAAATGCTGCAACAAAAACCAATTTGGAATGCTTAAGACTCTAATACACAAGATATAGGTGGTTAGGTTAGGTTAGGTTAGAGTTAGGTTACAAAATCAGCACGAAAAACGAAGACATGAAAATTTTTACAAATGGAATAAAATTGCGTAATTATGAAACTAAAATATCTGATTACAACTAGACTGAAATGGCCTAAATGCGGCGCAGGATGACTGTCTAACGATTACACTGAACAAATGCTGCAACAAAAACCAATTTGAATGCTTAAGACTCCTAATACACAAAGATATAGGTGGTTAGGGTTAAGGTTAGGTTAGGTCAGGTTAGGTTAGGTTAGGTCAGGTTAGGTTAGGATTAGGTTAGGTTAGGTCAGGTTAGGTTAGGATTAGGTTAGGTTAGGTCAGGTTAGGTTAGGTTAGAGTTAGGTTAGGTTAGGTCAGGTTAGGTTAGGTTAGAGTTGGGACTGGAGGCGTACCTCACAAGACCGAGGCGCTATGGTTCCTGGCTGCCGCGCAGCGGGGAACCACCGACTCGTGCGTCCGAATAGGTGAGTCTGAAGTCAGAGTGGGGCGGTACATGAAGTACCTAGGCCTCACTCTGGACGATCACTAAGGGCTTCGAGCATTTCCGAGCGCCTGGTCCCCCGGATCGAGAGGGTAGCGGGTGCTATGCACAGACTGCTGCCCAATCTCGGGGACCGAGGAGAAGTTCGCCGCCTCTATGCCGGGGTCGTACGATCCGTAGCCTTGTACGGGGCACCCATCACGGGCGAAGGCTGGCCATCCGACGCTGTGGGACTAAGATCTACAGCGTCCAGAGGAGGATGGCCATACGGGTCGTACGAGGATACCGGACGGTATCGTTTGAGGCGGCGACAATCTGGCTCGCTTTCCACCTCTGGATATACTGGCGGACATGGACGCGGTGTATCACCGGATTCGCGTCCACCGCCAGAACGGTGGTAAGCGAGCCAGAAGTGCTTTCAGGCGGTAAAACGGCAGGAACGACGTATCGCATTCGCGACGTGGCGCTTTTAGGCTCCGCGAGGAGCAGTATGCGCGCAAACGTCGTCGAACATTCCTGCCGGTCTTCGAAGCCTGGATGCAGCGACGGGGAAGACTCACCTACAGACTTACGCAGGTGATCACCGGGCACGGTTGCTTCGGTGATTACTGTGTGGGAATCGATCGCAGGCGACGGCAGATTGCTTCCACTGTGGCGGCAACGACCAAGACTCCGCATCGCACACGCTCGCCGCTTGCCCGGCGTGGGAAGGCGAGCGGCGGGTCTTGGTCGGTCACATCGGACGGAACCTGTCCCTGCCAGCAGTCGTGTCGGCGATGCTGCGCGGGGAATCGGCGTGGAGGGCCGTAGCCTCCTTCTGCGAGACCGTAATGGTCCGAAGGAGGCTGCCGAGCCGAGACAGAGAGGACCGATCCTGCTCGGAGACGGGGCCGACGCGGCGCTCGCGCCTCGTCACGGCCCTCTATCGGTGATCCCCTACCGTAAGCAGGGCCCTACGGGTCGCTGACGATCAGGTGGGGGCTCCGACCGTCCAGTATGAGCGACCCCGAGAGGACGACGGCACGACGTGGTACCGTGTCGTCGTGATAGTTCCGCGAGGGTTCTGGGGGTGCGATCTTCACGCACGCCCGGGACCCTAATACACAAGATATAGGTGGTTAGGTTAGGTTACAAAATCAGCACGAAAAACGAAGACATGAAAATTTTTACAAATGGAATAAAATTACGTAATTATGGAAACTAAAAATAACTGATTACAACTAAGACTAGAAATGGCCTAAATGCGGCGCAGGATGACTGTCTAACGATTACACTGAACAAATGCTACAACAAAAACCAATTTGGAATGCTTAAGACTCCTAATACACAAAGATATAGGTGGTTAGGTTAGGTCAGGTTAGGTTAGGTCAGGTTAGGTTAGGTTAAGGTTAGGTTACAAAATCAGCACGAAAAACGAAGACATGAAAATTTTTACAAATGGAATAAAATTGCGTAATTATGAAACTAAAAATAACTGATTACAACTAGACTGAAATGGCCTAAATGCGGTGCAGGATGACTGTCTAACGATTACACTGAACAAATGCTACAACAAAAACCAATTTGGAATGCTTAAGACTCTAATACACAAGATATAGGTGGTTAGGTTAGGTCAGGTTAGGTTAGGTCAGGTTAGGTTAGGTTAGGTTAGGATTAGGTTAGGTTAGGTCAGGTTAGGTTAGGTTACAAAATCCAGCACGAAAAACAGAAGACATGAAAATTTTTACAAATGGAATAAAGTACGTAATTATGAAACTAAAATATCTGATTACAACTAGACTAGAAATGGCCTAAATGCAGCGCAGGATGACTGTCTAACGATTACACTGAACAAATGCTACAACAAAAACCAATTTGGAATACTTAAGACTCTAATACACAAGATATAGGTGGTTAGGGTTAGGTTAAGGTTAGGTTAGGTTAGGATTAGGTTAGGTTAGGTTGGGTTACAAAATCAGCACGAAAAACGAAGACATGAAAATTTTTTACAAATGGAATAAAATTACGTAATTATGGAAACTAAAAATAACTGATTACAACTAGACTAGAAATGGCCTAAATGCAGCGCAGGATGACTGTCTAACGATTACACTGAACAAATGCTACAACAAAAACCAATTTGGAATGCTTAAGACTCTAATACACAAGATATAGGTGGTTAGGTTAGGTCAGGTTAGGTTAGGTCAGGTTAGGTTAGGTTAGGTCAGGTTAGGTTAGGTCAGGTTAGGTTAGGTCAGGTTAGGTTAGGTTGGGTTACAAAATCAGCACGAAAAACGAACATGAAAATTTTTACAAATGGAATAAAATTGCGTAATTATGAAACTAAAATATCTGATTACAACTAGACTGAAATGGCCTAAATGCAGCGCAGGATGACTGTCCTAACGATTACACACTGAACAAATGCTACAACAAAAACAATTTGGAATGCTTAAGACTCTAATACACAAGATATAGGTGGTTAGGTTAGGTTACAAAATCAGCACGAAAAACGAAGACATGAAAATTTTTACAAATGGAATAAAATTACGTAATTATGGAAACTAAAATATCTGATTACAACTAAGACTAGAAATGGCCTAAATGCGGCGCAGGATGACTGTCTAACGATTACACTGAACAAATGCTACAACAAAAACCAATTTGGAATGTAAGACTCTAATACACAAGATATAGGTGGTTAGGGTTAGGTTAGGTCAGGTTAGGTTAGGTTAGGTTAGAGTTAGGTTAGGTTGGGTTACAAAATCAGCACGAAAAACGAACATGAAAATTTTTACAAATGGAATAAAATTACGTAATTATGGAAACTAAAATATCTGATTACAACTAAGACTAGAAATGGCTAAATGCAGTTGCAGGATGACTGTCCTAACGATTACACACTGAACAAATGCTACAACAAAAACAATTTGGAATGCTTAAGACTCTAATACACAAGATATAGGTGGTTAGGTTAGGTTAGGTCAGGTTAGGTTAGGTCAGGTTAGGTTAGGTCAGGTTAGGTTAGGTCAGGTTAGGTTAGGTTAGAGTTAGGTTAGGTTAAGGTTAGGTTACAAAATCAGCACGAAAAACGAACATGAAAATTTTTACAAATGGAATAAAATTACGTAATTATGGAAACTAAAAATAACT
Source organism: Teinopalpus imperialis (assembly GCA_029286865.1). Classification (NCBI taxonomy): domain Eukaryota; kingdom Metazoa; phylum Arthropoda; class Insecta; order Lepidoptera; family Papilionidae; genus Teinopalpus; species Teinopalpus imperialis. The sequence continues at coordinate 41,447 of JAGSMU010000268.1, read as the reverse complement.
GATTACAACTAGACTAGAAATGGCCTAAATGCGGTGCAGGATGACTGTCTAACGATTACACACTGAACAAATGCTACAACAAAAACCAATTTGGAATGCTTAAGACTCTAATACACAAAGATATAGGTGGTTAGGGTTAGGTTAGGTCAGGTTAGGTTAGGTTAGGTTAGGTCAGGTTAGGTTAGGTTAGGTCAGGTTAGGTTAGGTTAGGTTAGGTTACAAAATCAGCACGAAAAACGAAGACATGAAAATTTTTACAAATGGAATAAAATTACGTAATTATGAAACTAAAATATCTGATTACAACTAGACTAGAAATGGCCTAAATGCGGTGCAGGATGACTGTCTAACGATTACACACTGAACAAATGCTGCAACAAAAACCAATTTGAATGCTTAAGACTCTAATACACAAAGATATATAGGTGGTTAGGGTTAGGTTAGGTTAGGTCAGGTTAGGTTAGGTTAGGTCAGGTTAGGTTAGGTCAGGTTAGGTTAGGATTAGGTTAGGTTAGGTTGGGTTACAAAATCAGCACGAAAAACGAAGACATGAAAATTTTTACAAATGGAATAAAGTACGTAATTATGAAACTAAAATATCTGATTACAACTAGACTAGAAATATGGCCTAAATGCGGTGCAGGATGACTGTCCTAACGATTACACTGAACAAATGCTGCAACAAAAACCAATTTGGAATGCTTAAGACTCCTAATACACAAAGATATAGGTGGTTAGGGTTAGGTTAGGATTAGGTTAGGTTAGGTCAGGTTAGGTTAGGTCAGGTTAGGTTAGGTCAGGTTAGGTTAGGTTAGAGTTAGGTTAGGTTAGGTCAGGTTAGGTTAGGTTAGGTCAGGTTAGGTTAGGTCAGGTTAGGTTAGGTTAGGTTAGGTTAGAGTTAGGTTAGGTTAAGGTTAGGTTAGGTTAGGTCAGGTTAGGTTAGGTCAGGTTAGGTTAGGTCAGGTTAGGTTAGGATTAGGTTAGGTTAGGTCAGGTTAGGTTAGGTTAAGGTTACAAAATCCAGCACGAAAAACGAAGACATGAAAATTTTTACAAATGGAATAAAATTACGTAATTATGGAAACTAAAAATAACTGATTACAACTAGACTGAAATGGCCTAAATGCGGTGCAGGATGACTGTCTAACGATTACACTGAACAAATGCTGCAACAAAAACCAATTTGGAATGTAAGACTCTAATACACAAAGATATAGGTGGTTAGGTTAGGTCAGGTTAGGTTAGGTTACACAAAATCAGCACGAAAAACAGAAGACATGAAAATTTTTACAAATGGAATAAAATTACGTAATTATGGAAACTAAAAATATCTGATTACAACTAGACTAGAAATGGCTAAATGCGGTGCAGGATGACTGTCCTAACGATTACACACTGAACAAATGCTACAACAAAAACCAATTTGGAATGCTTAAGACTCCTAATACACAAAGATATAGGTGGTTAGGGTTAGGTTAGGTCAGGTTAGGTTAGGTTAGGTTAGGTTAGAGTTAGGTTACAAAATCCAGCACGAAAAACGAACATGAAAATTTTTACAAATGGAATAAAGTACGTAATTATGAAACTAAAAATAACTGATTACAACTAGACTGAAATGGCCTAAATGCGGCGCAGGATGACTGTCCTAACGATTACACTGAACAAATGCTGCAACAAAAACCAATTTGAATGCTTAAGACTCTAATACACAAGATATAGGTGGTTAGGTTAGGTTACAAAATCAGCACGAAAAACGAAGACATGAAAATTTTTTACAAATGGAATAAAGTACGTAATTATGAAACTAAAAATAACTGATTACAACTAGACTAGAAATGGCTAAATGCGGTGCAGGATGACTGTCCTAACGATTACACTGAACAAATGCTACAACAAAAAACCAATTTGGAATGTAAGACTCTAATACACAAAGATATAGGTGGTTAGGTTAGGTTACACAAAATCAGCACGAAAAACGAAGACATGAAAATTTTTTACAAATGGAATAAAATTACGTAATTATGAAACTTAAAATAACTGATTACAACTAAGACTAGAAATGGCCTAAATGCGGCGCAGGATGACTGTCTAACAATTACACTGAACAAATGCTACAACAAAAACCAATTTGGAATGTAAGACTCTAATACACAAGATATAGGTGGTTAGGTTAGGTTACAAAATCAGCACGAAAAACGAACATGAAAATTTTTACAAATGGAATAAAATTGCGTAATTATGAAACTAAAAATATCTGATTACAACTAAGACTAGAAATGGCTAAATGCGGTGCAGGATGACTGTCTAACGATTACACACTGAACAAATGCTGCAACAAAAACCAATTTGAATGCTTAAGACTCTAATACACAAAGATATAGGTGGTTAGGGTTAAGGTTAGGTTACAAAATCAGCACGAAAAACGAAGACATGAAAATTTTTTACAAATGGAATAAAATTACTTAATTATGAAACTAAAAATATCTGATTACAACTAGACTAGAAATATGGCCTAAATGCAGCGCAGGATGACTGTCTAACGATTACACTGAACAAATGCTACAACAAAAACCAATTTGGAATGCTTAAGACTCTAATACACAAAGATATATAGGTGGTTAGGTTAGGTTAGGTTAGGTTAGGTTAGGTTAGAGTTAGAGTTAGGTTAGGTTAGAAAATCAGCACGAAAAACGAAGACATGAAAATTTTTACAAATGGAATAAAATTACGTAATTATGAAACTTAAAATAACTGATTACAACTAGACTAGAAATGGCCTAAATGCGGCGCAGGATGACTGTCTAACGATTACACTGAACAAATGCTACAACAAAAAACCAATTTGGAATGCTTAAGACTCTAATACACAAAGATATAGGTGGTTAGGGTTAGGTTAGGTTAGGTCAGGTTAGGTTAGGTTACAAAATCAGCACGAAAAACGAAGACATGAAAATTTTTACAAATGGAATAAAATTACGTAATTATGAAACTTAAAATAACTGATTACAACTAGACTAGAAATGGCCTAAATGCGGCGCAGGATGACTGTCTAACGATTACACTGAACAAATGCTACAACAAAAAACCAATTTGGAATGCTTAAGACTCTAATACACAAAGATATAGGTGGTTAGGGTTAGGTTAGGTTAGGTTAGGTTAGGTTAGGTTAGGTTACAAAATCAGCACGAAAAACGAAGACATGAAAATTTTTACAAATGGAATAAAATTACGTAATTATGAAACTAAAAATAACTGATTACAACTAGACTAGAAATGGCCTAAATGCAGTGCAGGATGACTGTCTAACGATTACACTGAACAAATGCTACAACAAAAAACCAATTTGGAATGCTTAAGACTCTAATACACAAAGATATAGGTGGTTAGGGTTAGGTTAGGTTAGGTTAAGTTAGGTTACAAAATCAGCACGAAAAACGAAGACATGAAAATTTTTACAAATGGAATAAAATTACGTAATTATGAAACTAAAAATAACTGATTACAACTAGACTAGAAATGGCCTAAATGCGGCGCAGGATGACTGTCTAACGATTACACTGAACAAATGCTACAACAAAAACCAATTTGAATGCTTAAGACTCTAATACACAAAGATATAGGTGGTTAGGTTAGGTTAGGTTAGGTTAGGTTAGGTTAGGTTACAAAATCAGCACGAAAAACGAAGACATGAAAATTTTTACAAATGGAATAAAATTACGTAATTATGAAACTAAAAATATCTGATTACAACTAGACTAGAAATATGGCCTAAATGCAGCGCAGGATGACTGTCTAACGATTACACTGAACAAATGCTACAACAAAAACCAATTTGGAATGCTTAAGACTCCTAATACACAAAGATATATAGGTGGTTAGGGTTAGAGTTAGGTTAGGTTAGGTTAGGTTAGGTTAGGTTAAGGTTAGGTTAGGTTGAGTTACAAAATCAGCACGAAAAACAGAAGACATGAAAATTTTTACAAATGGAATAAAATTACGTAATTATGAAACTAAAAATATCTGATTACAACTAGACTAGAAATATGGCCTAAATGCGGTGCAGGATGACTGTCTAACAATTACACTGAACAAATGCTACAACAAAAACAATTTGGAATGCTTAAGACTCTAATACACAAGATATAGGTGGTTAGGTTAGGTTACAAAATCAGCACGAAAAACGAACATGAAAATTTTTACAAATGCAATAAAATTACGTAATTATGAAACTAAAAATAACTGATTAAAACTAGACTAGAAATGGCTAAATGCAGTTGCAGGATGACTGTCTAACAGTTACACTGAACAAATGCTACAACAAAAACCAATTTGGAATGTAAGACTCTAATACACAAAGATATAGGTGGTTAGGTTAGGTTACAAAATCAGCACGAAAAACGAACATGAAAATTTTTACAAATGGAATAAAATTACGTAATTATGAAACTAAAAATAACTGATTAAAACTAGACTAGAAATGGCTAAATGCGGTGCAGGATGACTGTCTAACGATTACACTGAACAAATGCTACAACAAAAACCAATTTGGAATGCTTAAGACTCTAATACACAAAGATATAGGTGGTTAGGTTAGGTAAGGTTAGGTTAGGTTAGGTTAGGTTAGGTAAGGTTAGGTTACACAAAATCAGCACGAAAAACGAAGACATGAAAATTTTTACAAATGGAATAAAATTACGTAATTATGAAACTAAAAATAACTGATTACAACTAGACTAGAAATGGCTAAATGCGGTGCAGGATGACTGTCTAACGATTACACTGAACAAATGCTACAACAAAAACCAATTTGGAATGCTTAAGACTCTAATACACAAAGATATATAGGTGGTTAGGGTTAGGTTAGGTTAGGTCAGGTTAGGTTAGGTTAGGTAAGGTTAGGTTAGGATTAGGTTAGGTTAAGGTTACAAAATCCTTTGAAAAACGAAGACATGAAAATTTTTACAAATGGAATAAAATTACGTAATTATGAAACTAAAAATATCTGATTACAACTAGACTAGAAATGGCCTAAATGCGGTGCAGGATGACTGTCTAACGATTACACTGAACAAATGCTACAACAAAAACCAATTTGGAATGTAAGACTCTAATACACACAAAAGATATAGGTGGTTAGGTTAGGTTAGAGTTAGGTTAGGTTAGGTCAGGTTAGGTTAGGTTAGGTTAGAAAATCAGCACGAAAAACGAACATGAAAATTTTTACAAATGGAATAAAATTACTTAATTATGAAACTTAAAATAACTGATTACAACTAGACTAGAAATGGCTAAATGCGGTGCAGGATGACTGTCTAACAATTACACTGAACAAATGCTACAACAAAAAACCAATTTGGAATGTAAGACTCTAATACACACAAAAGATATAGGTGGTTAGGGTTAGGTTAGGTTAGGTTAGGTCAGGTTAGGTTAGGTTACAAAATCCTTTGAAAAACGAAGACATGAAAATTTTTACAAATGGAATAAAATTACTTAATTATGAAACTTAAAATAACTGATTACAACTAGACTAGAAATATGGCCTAAATGCGGTGCAGGATGACTGTCTAACGATTACACTGAACAAATGCTGCAACAAAAACCAATTTGGAATGCTTAAGACTCTAATACACAAGATATAGGTGGTTAGGTTAGGTTACAAAATCCTTTGAAAAACGAAGACATGAAAATTTTTTACAAATGGAATAAAATTACGTAATTATGAAACTTAAAATAACTGATTAAAACTAGACTAGAAATGGCTAAATGCGGTGCAGGATGACTGTCTAACAGTTACACTGAACAAATGCTACAACAAAAACCAATTTGGAATGTAAGACTCTAATACACAAAGATATAGGTGGTTAGGTTAGGTTACAAAATCAGCACGAAAAACGAAGACATGAAAATTTTTTACAAATGGAATAAAATTACGTAATTATGAAACTAAAAATAACTGATTACAACTAGACTGAAATGGCCTAAATGCGGTGCAGGATGACTGTCTAACGATTACACTGAACAAATGCTACAACAAAAACAATTTGGAATGCTTAGACTCTAATACACAAGATATAGGTGGTTAGGTTAGGTTACAAAATCAGCACGAAAAACGAACATGAAAATTTTTACAAATGGAATAAAATTGCGTAATTATGAAACTAAAAATATCTGATTACAACTAGACTAGAAATGGCTAAATGCGGTGCAGGATGACTGTCTAACAGTTACACTGAACAAATGCTGCAACAAAAACCAATTTGGAATGTAAGACTCTAATACACAAAGATATAGGTGGTTAGGTTAGGTTACAAAATCAGCACGAAAAACGAACATGAAAATTTTTACAAATGGAATAAAATTACGTAATTATGGAAACTAAAAATAACTGATTACAACTAGACTAGAAATGGCCTAAATGCGGCGCAGGATGACTGTCTAACGATTACACTGAACAAATGCTACAACAAAGAACCAATTTGGAATGCTTAAGACTCTAATACACAAAGATATAAGTGGTTAGGGTTAGGTTAGGTTAGGTTAGGTTTGGTTAGGTTAGGTTACAAAATCAGCACGAAAAACGAAGACATGAAAATTTTTACAAATGGAATAAAATTACGTAATTATGAAACTAAAAATAACTGATTACAACTAGACTAGAAATGGCCTAAATGCAGTGCAGGATGACTGTCTAACGATTACACTGAACAAATGCTACAACAAAAACCAATTTGGAATGCTTAGACTCTAATACACAAAGATATAGGTGGTTAGGTTAGGTTAGGTCAGGTTAGGTTAGGTTAGGTTAAGGTTAGGTTAGGTTAGGTTACAAAATCAGCACGAAAAACGAAGACATGAAAATTTTTACAAATGGAATAAAATTACGTAATTATGAAACTTAAAATAACTGATTACAACTAGACTAGAAATATGGCCTAAATGCGGTGCAGGATGACTGTCTAACGATTACACTGAACAAATGCTACAACAAAAACAATTTGGAATGCTTAAGACTCTAATACACAAGATATAGGTGGTTAGGTTAGGTTAGGTTAGGTTAGGTTAGGTTAGGTTACAAAATCCAGCACGAAAAACGAAGACATGAAAATTTTTACAAATGGAATAAAATTACGTAATTATGAAACTAAAAATAACTGATTACAACTAGACTGAAATGGCCTAAATGCGGTGCAGGATGACTGTCTAACGATTACACTGAACAAATGCTACAACAAAAACCAATTTGGAATGCTTAAGACTCTAATACACAAAGATATAGGTGGTTAGGTTAGGTTAGGTCAGGTTAGGTTAGGTTAGGATTAGGTTAGGTTACAAAATCCAGCACGAAAAACGAAGACATGAAAATTTTTACAAATGGAATAAAATTACGTAATTATGAAACTAAAAATAACTGATTACAACTAGACTAGAAATGGCCTAAATGCGGCGCAGGATGACTGTCTAACGATTACACTGAACAAATGCTACAACAAAAACCAATTTGGAATGCTTAAGACTCTAATACACAAAGATATAGGTGGTTAGGGTTAGGTTAGAGTTAGGTTAGAGTTAGAGTTAGGTTAGGTTAGAAAATCAGCACGAAAAACAGAGACATGAAAATTTTTACAAATGGAATAAAATTACGTAATTATGAAACTAAAAATAACTGATTACAACTAGACTAGAAATGGCCTAAATGCGGTGCAGGATGACTGTCTAACGATTACACTGAACAAATGCTACAACAAAAACCAATTTGGAATGCTTAAGACTCTAATACACAAAGATATAGGTGGTTAGGGTTAAGGTTAGGTTAGGTTAGGTCAGGTTAGGTTAGGTCAGGTTAGGTTAGGTTAAGGTTAGGTTACACAAAATCAGCACGAAAAACGAAGACATGAAAATTTTTACAAATGGAATAAAATTACGTAATTATGAAACTAAAAATAACTGATTACAACTAGACTAGAAATGGCCTAAATGCGGCGCAGGATGACTGTCTAACGATTACACTGAACAAATGCTGCAACAAAAACCAATTTGAATGCTTAAGACTCTAATACACAAAGATATAGGTGGTTAGGTTAGGTTACAAAATCCTTTGAAAAACGAAGACATGAAAATTTTTACAAATGGAATAAAATTACGTAATTATGGAAACTAAAAATAACTGATTACAACTAGACTAGAAATGGCCTAAATGCAGTTGCAGGATGACTGTCTAACAGTTACACTGAACAAATGCTACAACAAAAACAATTTGGAATGCTTAGACTCTAATACACAAGATATAGGTGGTTAGGTTAGGTTACAAAATCAGCACGAAAAACGAACATGAAAATTTTTACAAATGGAATAAAATTACGTAATTATGAAACTAAAAATAACTGATTACAACTAGACTAGAAATGGCCTAAATGCGGTGCAGGATGACTGTCTAACGATTACACTGAACAAATGCTACAACAAAAACAATTTGGAATGCTTAAGACTCTAATACACAAAGATATAGGTGGTTAGGGTTAGAGTTAGAGTTAGAGTTAGGTTAGAGTTAGAGTTAGGTTAGGTTACACAAAATCAGCACGAAAAACGAAGACATGAAAATTTTTACAAATGGAATAAAATTACGTAATTATGAAACTAAAAATAACTGATTACAACTAGACTAGAAATGGCTAAATGCGGTGCAGGATGACTGTCCTAACGATTACACTGAACAAATGCTACAACAAAAACCAATTTGGAATGCTTAGACTCTAATACACAAAGATATAGGTGGTTAGGGTTAGAGTTAGAGTTAGGTTAGGTTAGGTTAGGTAAGGTTAGGTTACACAAAATCAGCACGAAAAACGAAGACATGAAAATTTTTACAAATGGAATAAAATTACGTAATTATGGAAACTAAAAATAACTGATTACAACTAGACTAGAAATGGCCTAAATGCGGTGCAGGATGACTGTCTAACAGTTACACTGAACAAATGCTACAACAAAAACCAATTTGGAATGTAAGACTCTAATACACAAAGATAGGTGGTTAGGTTAGGTTAAGGTTAGGTTAGGTTAGGTTAGGTCAGGTTAGGTTAGGTTGAGTTACAAAATCAGCACGAAAAACGAAGACATGAAAATTTTTACAAATGGAATAAAATTACGTAATTATGAAACTAAAAATAACTGATTACAACTAGACTAGAAATGGCTAAATGCGGCGCAGGATGACTGTCTAACGATTACACTGAACAAATGCTACAACAAAAACCAATTTGGAATGCTTAAGACTCTAATACACAAAGATATAGGTGGTTAGGGTTAGGTTAGGTTAGAGTTAGAGTTAGGTTACAAAATCAGCACGAAAAACGAAGACATGAAAATTTTTACAAATGGAATAAAATTACGTAATTATGAAACTTAAAATAACTGATTACAACTAGACTAGAAATGGCCTAAATGCAGTTGCAGGATGACTGTCTAACGATTACACTGAACAAATGCTACAACAAAAAACCAATTTGGAATGCTTAAGACTCTAATACACAAGATATAGGTGGTTAGGTTAGGTTAGGATTAGGTTAGGTTAGGTTAGGTTAGGTTAAGGTTAGGTTAGGTTACAAAATCAGCACGAAAAACAGAGACATGAAAATTTTTACAAATGGAATAAAATTACGTAATTATGAAACTAAAAATAACTGATTACAACTAGACTAGAAATGGCCTAAATGCAGTTGCAGGATGACTGTCTAACGATTACACTGAACAAATGCTACAACAAAAACCAATTTGGAATGCTTAAGACTCTAATACACAAAGATATAGGTGGTTAGGGTTAGAGTTAGGTTAGGTTAGGTTAGGTCAGGTTAGGTTAGGATTAGGTTAGGTTAGGTAAGGTTAGGTTACACAAAATCAGCACGAAAAACGAAGACATGAAAATTTTTACAAATGGAATAAAATTACGTAATTATGAAACTAAAAATAACTGATTACAACTAGACTAGAAATGGCTAAATGCAGTTGCAGGATGACTGTCTAACGATTACACTGAACAAATGCTACAACAAAAACCAATTTGGAATGCTTAAGACTCTAATACACAAAGATATAGGTGGTTAGGTTAGGTTAGGGTTAGGTTAGGTTAGGTTAGGTCAGGTTAGGTTAGGATTAGGTTAGGTTAGAGTTAGAGTTAGGTTACAAAATCAGCACGAAAAACGAGACATGAAAATTTTTACAAATGGAATAAAATTACGTAATTATGAAACTAAAAATAACTGATTACAACTAGACTAGAAATGGCTAAATGCGGTGCAGGATGACTGTCTAACGATTACACTGAACAAATGCTACAACAAAAACCAATTTGGAATGCTTAAGACTCTAATACACAAAGATATGAGTGGTTAGGGTTAGAGTTAGGTTAGGTTAGGTTAGGTTAAGGTTACAAAATCAGCACGAAAAACGAAGACATGAAAATTTTTACAAATGGAATAAAATTACGTAATTATGAAACTAAAAATAACTGATTACAACTAAGACTAGAAATGGCTAAATGCGGTGCAGGATGACTGTCTAACGATTACACTGAACAAATGCTACAACAAAAACAATTTGGAATGCTTAAGACTCTAATACACAAAGATAGGTGGTTAGGTTAGGTTACAAAATCCTTTGAAAAACGAAGACATGAAAATTTTTACAAATGGAATAAAATTGCGTAATTATGAAACTTAAAATAACTGATTACAGCTAGACTAGAAATGGCTAAATGCAGTTGCAGGATGACTGTCTAACGATTACACTGAACAAATACTACAACAAAAACCAATTTGGAATGCTTAAGACTCTAATACACAAAGATATGAGTGGTTAGGGTTAAGGTTAGGTTAGGTTACAAAATCAGCACGAAAAACGAAGACATGAAAATTTTTTACAAATGGAATAAAATTACGTAATTATGAAACTAAAATATCTGATTACAACTAAGACTAGAAATGGCCTAAATGCGGCGCAGGATGACTGTCTAACGATTACACTGAACAAATGCTACAACAAAAACAATTTGGAATGCTTAGACTCTAATACACAAAGATAGGTGGTTAGGAGTTAGGTTAGGTTAAGGTTACAAAATCCTTTGAAAAACGAAGACATGAAAATTTTTTACAAATGGAATAAAATTACGTAATTATGGAAACTAAAAATAACTGATTACAGCTAGACTAGAAATGGCTAAATGCAGTTGCAGGATGACTGTCTAACAGTTACACTGAACAAATGCTACAACAAAAACCAATTTGGAATGTAAGACTCTAATACACAAAGATAGGTGGTTAGGTTAGGTTACAAAATCAGCACGAAAAACAGAGACATGAAAATTTTTACAAATGGAATAAAATTGCGTAATTATGAAACTAAAAATAACTGATTAAAACTAGACTAGAAATATGGCCTAAATGCGGTGCAGGATGACTGTCTAACGATTACACTGAACAAATGCTACAACAAAAACCAATTTGGAATGCTTAAGACTCTAATACAAAGATATAGGTGGTTAGGTTAGGTTACAAAATCCAGCACGAAAAACAGAAGACATGAAAATTTTTACAAATGGAATAAAATTACGTAATTATGAAACTTAAAATAACTGATTACAGCTAGACTAGAAATGGCTAAATGCAGTTGCAGGATGACTGTCTAACAATTACACTGAACAAATGCTACAACAAAAACCAATTTGGAATGTAAGACTCTAATACAAAGATATAGGTGGTTAGGTTAGGTTACAAAATCAGCACGAAAAACGAAGACATGAAAATTTTTACAAATGGAATAAAATTACGTAATTATGAAACTAAAAATAACTGATTACAGCTAGACTAGAAATATGGCCTAAATGCAGTTGCAGGATGACTGTCTAACAATTACACTGAACAAATGCTACAACAAAAACCAATTTGGAATACTTAAGACTCTAATACACAAAGATATAGGTGGTTAGGTTAGGTTACAAAATCAGCACGAAAAACGAAGACATGAAAATTTTTACAAATGGAATAAAATTACGTAATTATGGAAACTAAAAATATCTGATTACAACTAGACTAGAAATGGCTAAATGCAGTTGCAGGATGACTGTCTAACAATTACACTGAACAAATGCTACAACAAAAACCAATTTGGAATGCTTAAGACTCTAATACAAAGATATAGGTGGTTAGGTTAGGTTACAAAATCAGCACGAAAAACGAAGACATGAAAATTTTTTACAAATGGAATAAAATTACGTAATTATGAAACTAAAAATAACTGATTACAGCTAGACTAGAAATGGCCTAAATGCAGTGCAGGATGACTGTCTAACGATTACACTGAACAAATGCTACAACAAAAACCAATTTGGAATGCTTAGACTCTAATACACAAAGATATATAGGTGGTTAGGGTTAGGTTAGGTTAGGATTAGGTTAGGTTAGAGTTAGAGTTAGGTTACAAAATCAGCACGAAAAACAGAAGACATGAAAATTTTTACAAATGGAATAAAATTACGTAATTATGAAACTAAAAATAACTGATTACAACTAGACTAGAAATGGCCTAAATGCAGTTGCAGGATGACTGTCTAACGATTACACTGAACAAATGCTACAACAAAAACCAATTTGGAATGCTTAAGACTCCTAATACACAAAGATAGGTGGTTAGGTTAGGTTAGGTTAGGGTTAGGTTAGAGTTAGGTTAGGTTAGGTTACAAAATCAGCACGAAAAACGAAGACATGAAAATTTTTACAAATGGAATAAAATTACGTAATTATGAAACTTAAAATAACTGATTACAACTAGACTAGAAATGGCCTAAATGCGGTGCAGGATGACTGTCCTAACGATTACACTGAACAAATGCTACAACAAAAACCAATTTGGAATGCTTAAGACTCCTAATACACAAAGATATAGGTGGTTAGGTTAGGTTAGGATTAGGTTAGGTTAAGGTTAGGTTAGGTTGAGTTACAAAATCAGCACGAAAAACGAACATGAAAATTTTTACAAATGGAATAAAATTGCGTAATTATGAAACTAAAAATAACTGATTACAACTAAGACTAGAAATGGCTAAATGCGGTGCAGGATGACTGTCTAACGATTACACTGAACAAATGCTACAACAAAAACCAATTTGGAATGTAAGACTCTAATACACAAAGATATAGGTGGTTAGGTTAGGTTACAAAATCAGCACGAAAAACGAACATGAAAATTTTTACAAATGGAATAAAATTACGTAATTATGAAACTAAAATAACTGATTACAACTAGACTGAAATGGCCTAAATGCGGTGCAGGATGACTGTCTAACGATTACACTGAACAAATGCTACAACAAAAACCAATTTGGAATGCTTAAGACTCCTAATACACAAAGATATAGGTGGTTAGGGTTAGGTTAGGTTAAGGTTAGGTTAGGTTACAAAATCAGCACGAAAAACGAAGACATGAAAATTTTTACAAATGGAATAAAATTACGTAATTATGAAACTAAAATAACTGATTACAACTAGACTAGAAATGGCCTAAATGCAGTGCAGGATGACTGTCCTAACGATTACACTGAACAAATGCTACAACAAAAACCAATTTGGAATGCTTAAGACTCTAATACACAAAGATATAGGTGGTTAGAGGTTAGGTTAGGTTAGGATTAGGTTAGGTTAAGGTTAGGTTACAAAATCAGCACGAAAAACGAAGACATGAAAATTTTTACAAATGGAATAAAATTACGTAATTATGAAACTAAAATAACTGATTACAACTAGACTAGAAATGGCCTAAATGCGGTGCAGGATGACTGTCTAACGATTACACTGAACAAATGCTACAACAAAAACCAATTTGGAATGCTTAAGACTCTAATACACAAAGATATAGGTGGTTAGGTTAGGTAAGGTTAGGTTAGGTTAGGTTAGGTTAGGTTACAAAATCAGCACGAAAAACGAAGACATGAAAATTTTTACAAATGGAATAAAATTACGTAATTATGAAACTAAAAATATCTGATTACAACTAGACTAGAAATGGCCTAAATGCGGTGCAGGATGACTGTCTAACGATTACACTGAACAAATGCTACAACAAAAAACCAATTTGGAATGCTTAAGACTCTAATACACAAAGATATAGGTGGTTAGGGTTAGGTAAGGTTAGGTTAGGTTAGAAAATCAGCACGAAAAACGAAGACATGAAAATTTTTACAAATGGAATAAAATTACGTAATTATGAAACTAAAATAACTGATTACAGCTAGACTAGAAATGGCTAAATGCAGTTGCAGGATGACTGTCTAACGATTACACTGAACAAATGCTACAACAAAAAACCAATTTGGAATGCTTAAGACTCTAATACACAAAGATATAGGTGGTTAGGGTTAGGTTAGGTTAGGTCAGGTTAGGTTAGGTTAGAAAATCAGCACGAAAAACGAAGACATGAAAATTTTTACAAATGGAATAAAATTACTTAATTATGAAACTTAAAATAACTGATTACAACTAGACTAGAAATGGCCTAAATGCGGTGCAGGATGACTGTCTAACAATTACACTGAACAAATGCTGCAACAAAAACCAATTTGGAATACTTAAGACTCTAATACACAAGATATAGGTGGTTAGGTTAGGTTACAAAATCAGCACGAAAAACAGAAGACATGAAAATTTTTACAAATGGAATAAAATTACGTAATTATGAAACTAAAAATAACTGATTACAGCTAGACTAGAAATGGCTAAATGCGGTGCAGGATGACTGTCTAACAGTTACACTGAACAAATGCTACAACAAAAACCAATTTGGAATGTAAGACTCTAATACACAAGATATAGGTGGTTAGGTTAGGTTACAAAATCAGCACGAAAAACAGAAGACATGAAAATTTTTACAAATGGAATAAAATTACGTAATTATGAAACTAAAATAACTGATTACAACTAGACTGAAATGGCCTAAATGCAGCGCAGGATGACTGTCCTAACGATTACACTGAACAAATGCTACAACAAAAACCAATTTGGAATGCTTAAGACTCTAATACACAAAGATATAGGTGGTTAGGGTTAGGTTAGAGTTAGGTTAGGTTAGGTTAGAAAATCAGCACGAAAAACAGAAGACATGAAAATTTTTACAAATGGAATAAAATTACGTAATTATGGAAACTAAAAATATCTGATTACAACTAGACTAGAAATATGGCCTAAATGCAGTGCAGGATGACTGTCTAACAGTTACACTGAACAAATGCTACAACAAAAACCAATTTGGAATGTAAGACTCTAATACACAAGATATAGGTGGTTAGGTTAGGTTACAAAATCAGCACGAAAAACGAAGACATGAAAATTTTTACAAATGGAATAAAATTACGTAATTATGAAACTAAAAATAACTGATTACAGCTAGACTAGAAATGGCTAAATGCGGTGCAGGATGACTGTCTAACGATTACACTGAACAAATGCTGCAACAAAAACCAATTTGGAATGTAAGACTCTAATACACAAAGATATAGGTGGTTAGGTTAGGTTACAAAATCAGCACGAAAAACGAAGACATGAAAATTTTTTACAAATGGAATAAAATTACGTAATTATGAAACTAAAAATAACTGATTACAGCTAGACTAGAAATGGCTAAATGCAGTTGCAGGATGACTGTCTAACGATTACTCTGAACAAATGCTACAACAAAAAACCAATTGGAATGCTTAAGACTCTAATACACAAAGATATAGGTGGTTAGGGTTAGGTTAGGTTAGGTTAGGATTAGGTTAGGTTACAAAATCAGCACGAAAAACGAAGACATGAAAATTTTTACAAATGGAATAAAATTACGTAATTATGAAACTTAAAATAACTGATTACAACTAGACTAGAAATGGCCTAAATGCGGCGCAGGATGACTGTCTAACGATTACACTGAACAAATGCTACAACAAAAACCAATTTGGAATGCTTAAGACTCTAATACACAAAGATATAGGTGGTTAGGGTTAGGTTAGGTTAGGTTAGGTTAAGTTACAAAATCAGCACGAAAAACGAAGACATGAAAATTTTTACAAATGGAATAAAATTACGTAATTATGAAACTAAAAATAACTGATTACAACTAGACTAGAAATGGCCTAAATGCGGCGCAGGATGACTGTCTAACGATTACACTGAACAAATGCTACAACAAAAACCAATTTGGAATGCTTAAGACTCTAATACACAAAGATATAGGTGGTTAGGGTTAGGTTAGGTTAGGTTAGAAAATCAGCACGAAAAACGAAGACATGAAAATTTTTACAAATGGAATAAAATTACGTAATTATGAAACTAAAAATAACTGATTACAACTAGACTAGAAATGGCCTAAATGCGGTGCAGGATGACTGTCTAACGATTACACTGAACAAATGCTACAACAAAAAACCAATTTGGAATGCTTAAGACTCTAATACACAAAGATATAGGTGGTTAGGGTTAGGTTAGGTTAGGTTAGGTTAGGTTAGGTTAGGTTAGGTTTGGTAAGGTTAGGTTACAAAATCAGCACGAAAAACGAAGACATGAAAATTTTTACAAATGGAATAAAATTACGTAATTATGAAACTAAAAATAACTGATTACAACTAGACTAGAAATGGCCTAAATGCGGTGCAGGATGACTGTCTAACGATTACACTGAACAAATGCTACAACAAAAAACCAATTTGGAATGCTTAAGACTCTAATACACAAAGATATAGGTGGTTAGGGTTAGGTTAGGTTAGGTTAGGTTAGGTTAGGTTAGGTTAAGGTTAGGTTACACAAAATCAGCACGAAAAACGAAGACATGAAAATTTTTTACAAATGCAATAAAATTACGTAATTATGAAACTTAAAATAACTGATTACAACTAGACTAGAAATGGCTAAATGCGGTGCAGGATGACTGTCTAACGATTACACTGAACAAATGCTACAACAAAAACCAATTTGGAATGCTTAAGACTCTAATACAAAGATATAGGTGGTTAGGTTAGGTTAAGGTTAGAGTTAGGTTAGGTTAGGATTAGGTTAGGTTAAGGTTAGGTTACACAAAATCAGCACGAAAAACAGAAGACATGAAAATTTTTACAAATGGAATAAAATTACGTAATTATGAAACTAAAAATAACTGATTACAACTAGACTAGAAATGGCCTAAATGCAGTTGCAGGATGACTGTCTAACGATTACACTGAACAAATGCTACAACAAAAACCAATTTGGAATGCTTAAGACTCTAATACACACAAAAGATATAGGTGGTTAGGTTAGGTAAGGTTAGGTTAGGTTAAGGTTAGGTTAGGTTAGGTTAGGTTAAGGTTAGGTTACAAAATCAGCACGAAAAACGAACATGAAAATTTTTACAAATGGAATAAAATTACGTAATTATGAAACTAAAAATATCTGATTACAACTAGACTAGAAATGGCCTAAATGCAGTTGCAGGATGACTGTCTAACGATTACACTGAACAAATGCTACAACAAAAACCAATTTGGAATGCTTAAGACTCTCATACACAAAGATATAGGTGGTTAGGGTTAGGTTAGGTTAGGTTAGAGTTAGAGTTAGGTTACAAAATCAGCACGAAAAACGAAGACATGAAAATTTTTACAAATGGAATAAAATTACGTAATTATGGAAACTAAAAATAACTGATTACAACTAGACTAGAAATGGCTAAATGCAGTTGCAGGATGACTGTCTAACAATTACACTGAACAAATGCTACAACAAAAACCAATTTGGAATGCTTAAGACTCTAATACACACAAAAGATATATAGGTGGTTAGGTTAGGTTAGGATTAGGTTAGGTTAGGTTAGGATTAGGTTAGGTTACAAAATCAGCACGAAAAACGAGACATGAAAATTTTTACAAATGGAATAAAATTACGTAATTATGAAACTAAAAATATCTGATTACAACTAGACTAGAAATGGCCTAAATGCGGTGCAGGATGACTGTCTAACGATTACACTGAACAAATACTACAACAAAAACAATTTGGAATGCTTAAGACTCTAATACAAAGATATAGGTGGTTAGGTTAGGTTACAAAATCAGCACGAAAAACGAACATGAAAATTTTTACAAATGCAATAAAATTACGTAATTATGAAACTAAAAATAACTGATTACAACTAAGACTAGAAATGGCTAAATGCGGTGCAGGATGACTGTCTAACAGTTACACTGAACAAATGCTGCAACAAAAACCAATTTAGATGCTTAAGACTCTAATACAAAGATATAGGTGGTTAGGTTAGGTTACAAAATCAGCACGAAAAACGAAGACATGAAAATTTTTACAAATGGAATAAAATTACGTAATTATGAAACTAAAAATAACTGATTAAAACTAGACTAGAAATTGCCTAAATGCAGCGCAGGATGACTGTCTAACGATTACACTGAACAAATGCTACAACAAAAAACCAATTTGGAATGCTTAAGACTCTAATACACAAAGATATAGGTGGTTAGGTTAGGTTAGGTTAGGTTAGGTAAGGTTAGGTTAGGTTAAGGTTAGGTTAGGTTACAAAATCAGCACGAAAAACGAAGACATGAAAATTTTTACAAATGGAATAAAATTACGTAATTATGAAACTAAAAATAACTGATTACAACTAGACTAGAAATGGCCTAAATGCGGTGCAGGATGACTGTCTAACGATTACACTGAACAAATGCTACAACAAAAAACCAATTTGGAATGCTTAAGACTCTAATACACAAAGATATAGGTGGTTAGGGTTAGGTTAGGTTAGGTTAGAGTTAGGTTAGGTTAGGTTAAGGTTACAAAATCAGCACGAAAAACGAAGACATGAAAATTTTTACAAATGGAATAAAATTGCGTAATTATGAAACTAAAAATAACTGATTACAGCTAGACTAGAAATGGCTAAATGCAGTTGCAGGATGACTGTCCTAACGATTACACTGAACAAATGCTGCAACAAAAACCAATTTGAATGCTTAAGACTCTAATACAAAGATATAGGTGGTTAGGTTAGGTTACAAAATCAGCACGAAAAACGAAGACATGAAAATTTTTTACAAATGGAATAAAATTGCGTAATTATGAAACTAAAAATAACTGATTACAACTAGACTAGAAATATGGCCTAAATGCAGTGCAGGATGACTGTCTAACGATTACACTGAACAAATGCTACAACAAAAACCAATTTGGAATGCTTAAGACTCTAATACACAAAGATATAGGTGGTTAGGTTAGGTTAGGTTAGGTTAGAGTTAGAGTTAGGTTAGGTTAGGTCAGGTTAGGTTAGGTTAAGGTTACAAAATCAGCACGAAAAACGAAGACATGAAAATTTTTTACAAATGGAATAAAATTACGTAATTATGAAACTAAAAATAACTGATTACAACTAGACTAGAAATGGCTAAATGCGGTGCAGGATGACTGTCTAACAATTACACTGAACAAATGCTACAACAAAAACCAATTTGGAATGCTTAAGACTCTAATACACAAAGATATAGGTGGTTAGGAGTTAGGTTAGGTTAGGTTAGGTTAGGTTACACAAAATCAGCACGAAAAACGAAGACATGAAAATTTTTACAAATGGAATAAAATTACGTAATTATGAAACTTAAAATAACTGATTACAACTAAGACTAGAAATGGCCTAAATGCGGCGCAGGATGACTGTCTAACGATTACACTGAACAAATGCTGCAACAAAAACCAATTTGGAATGCTTAAGACTCTAATACACACAAAAGATATAGGTGGTTAGGGTTAGGTTAGGTTAGGTTAGGTTAGGTTACAAAATCAGCACGAAAAACGAAGACATGAAAATTTTTACAAATGGAATAAAATTACGTAATTATGGAAACTAAAAATATCTGATTACAACTAGACTAGAAATGGCCTAAATGCGGTGCAGGATGACTGTCCTAACGATTACACTGAACAAATGCTACAACAAAAACCAATTTGGAATGCTTAAGACTCCTAATACACAAAGATATAGGTGGTTAGGTTAGGTTAGAGTTAGAGTTAGGTTAGGTTACAAAATCAGCACGAAAAACAGAAGACATGAAAATTTTTACAAATGGAATAAAATTACGTAATTATGAAACTAAAAATAACTGATTACAACTAAGACTAGAAATGGCCTAAATGCAGCGCAGGATGACTGTCTAACGATTACACTGAACAAATGCTACAACAAAAACCAATTTGGAATGCTTAAGACTCTAATACAAAGATATAGGTGGTTAGGTTAGGTTACAAAATCAGCACGAAAAACGAACATGAAAATTTTTACAAATGGAATAAAATTACGTAATTATGAAACTAAAAATAACTGATTACAGCTAGACTAGAAATGGCCTAAATGCAGCGCAGGATGACTGTCCTAACGATTACACTGAACAAATGCTACAACAAAAACCAATTTGGAATGCTTAAGACTCTAATACACAAAGATATAGGTGGTTAGGTTAGGTTAGAGTTAGAGTTAGGTTACAAAATCAGCACGAAAAACAGAAGACATGAAAATTTTTACAAATGGAATAAAATTACGTAATTATGAAACTTAAAATAACTGATTACAACTAGACTGAAATGGCCTAAATGCGGCGCAGGATGACTGTCTAACGATTACACTGAACAAATGCTACAACAAAAACCAATTTGGAATGCTTAAGACTCTAATACACAAGATATAGGTGGTTAGGGTTAGGTTAGGTTAGGTTACAAAATCAGCACGAAAAACGAAGACATGAAAATTTTTACAAATGGAATAAAATTACGTAATTATGAAACTAAAAATAACTGATTACAACTAGACTAGAAATGGCTAAATGCGGTGCAGGATGACTGTCTAACGATTACACTGAACAAATGCTACAACAAAAACCAATTTGGAATGCTTAAGACTCTAATACACAAAGATATATAGGTGGTTAGGTTAGGTTAGTTAGGTTAGGTTAAGGTTAGGTTACACAAAATCAGCACGAAAAACGAAGACATGAAAATTTTTTACAAATGCAATAAAATTACGTAATTATGAAACTAAAAATAACTGATTAAAACTAGACTAGAAATATGGCCTAAATGCAGCGCAGGATGACTGTCCTAACGATTACACACTGAACAAATGCTACAACAAAAACCAATTTGGAATGCTTAAGACTCTCATACACAAAGATATAGGTGGTTAGGTTAGGTTACACAAAATCAGCACGAAAAACGAAGACATGAAATTTTTTACAAATGGAATAAAATTACGTAATTATGAAACTAAAAATAACTGATTACAACTAGACTAGAAATATGGCCTAAATGCAGTTGCAGGATGACTGTCTAACGATTACACTGAACAAATGCTACAACAAAAACCAATTTGGAATGTAAGACTCTAATACACAAAGATATAGGTGGTTAGGGTTAGGTTAGGTTAGGTTAGGTTAAGGTTAGGTTAGGTTAGAGTTAGAGTTAGGTTAGGTTACAAAATCAGCACGAAAAACGAACATGAAAATTTTTACAAATGGAATAAAATTACGTAATTATGAAACTAAAAATAACTGATTACAGCTAGACTAGAAATGGCCTAAATGCAGTGCAGGATGACTGTCTAACGATTACACTGAACAAATGCTACAACAAAAACAATTTGGAATGCTTAAGACTCTAATACAAAGATATAGGTGGTTAGGTTAGGTTACAAAATCAGCACGAAAAACGAACATGAAAATTTTTACAAATGGAATAAAATTACGTAATTATGAAACTAAAAATAACTGATTACAACTAGACTAGAAATATGGCCTAAATGCAGTTGCAGGATGACTGTCTAACGATTACACTGAACAAATGCTACAACAAAAACCAATTTGGAATGTAAGACTCTAATACACAAAGATATAGGTGGTTAGGGTTAGGTTAGGTTAGGTTAGGTTAAGGTTAGGTTAGGTTAGAGTTAGAGTTAGGTTAGGTTACAAAATCAGCACGAAAAACGAACATGAAAATTTTTACAAATGGAATAAAATTACGTAATTATGAAACTAAAAATAACTGATTACAGCTAGACTAGAAATGGCCTAAATGCGGTGCAGGATGACTGTCTAACAGTTACACTGAACAAATGCTACAACAAAAACCAATTTGGAATGTAAGACTCTAATACACACAAAAGATATAGGTGGTTAGGTTAGGTTACAAAATCAGCACGAAAAACGAACATGAAAATTTTTACAAATGGAATAAAATTGCGTAATTATGAAACTAAAAATATCTGATTACAACTAGACTAGAAATATGGCCTAAATGCAGTTGCAGGATGACTGTCTAACAATTACACTGAACAAATGCTACAACAAAAACAATTTGGAATGCTTAAGACTCTAATACAAAGATATAGGTGGTTAGGGTTAAGGTTAGGTTAGGTAAGGTTAGGTTACAAAATCAGCACGAAAAACGAACATGAAAATTTTTACAAATGGAATAAAATTGCGTAATTATGAAACTAAAAATAACTGATTACAACTAAGACTAGAAATGGCCTAAATGCGGTGCAGGATGACTGTCTAACAATTACACTGAACAAATGCTACAACAAAAACCAATTTGGAATGTAAGACTCTAATACACAAAGATATAGGTGGTTAGGTTAGGTTACAAAATCAGCACGAAAAACGAAGACATGAAAATTTTTACAAATGGAATAAAATTACGTAATTATGAAACTAAAAATAACTGATTACAACTAGACTAGAAATGGCCTAAATGCGGTGCAGGATGACTGTCTAACGATTACACTGAACAAATGCTACAACAAAAAATCAATTTGGAATGCTTAAGACTCTAATACACAAAGATATAGGTGGTTAGGGTTAGGTTAGGTTAGGTTAGGTTGGGTTAGGTTAGGTTAGGTTACAAAATCAGCACGAAAAACGAAGACATGAAAATTTTTACAAATGGAATAAAATTACGTAATTATGAAACTAAAAATAACTGATTACAACTAGACTAGAAATGGCCTAAATGCAGCGCAGGATGACTGTCTAACGATTACACTGAACAAATGCTACAACAAAAACCAATTTGGAATGTAAGACTCTAATACAAAGATATAGGTGGTTAGGTTAGGTTACACAAAATCAGCACGAAAAACGAAGACATGAAAATTTTTTACAAATGGAATAAAATTACGTAATTATGAAACTTAAAATAACTGATTACAGCTAGACTAGAAATATGGCCTAAATGCAGCGCAGGATGACTGTCTAACGATTACACACTGAACAAATGCTACAACAAAAACCAATTTGGAATGTAAGACTCTAATACACAAAGATATAGGTGGTTAGGTTAGGTAAGGTTAGGTTACAAAATCAGCACGAAAAACGAACATGAAAATTTTTACAAATGGAATAAAATTACGTAATTATGGAAACTAAAAATAACTGATTACAGCTAGACTAGAAATGGCTAAATGCAGTTGCAGGATGACTGTCTAACAATTACACTGAACAAATGCTACAACAAAAACAATTTGGAATGCTTAAGACTCTAATACACAAAGATATAGGTGGTTAGGGTTAGGTTAGAGTTAGGTTAGAGTTAGAGTTAGGTTAGAGTTAGGTTAGGTTACACAAAATCAGCACGAAAAACGAGACATGAAAATTTTTACAAATGGAATAAAATTACGTAATTATGAAACTAAAAATAACTGATTACAACTAGACTAGAAATGGCCTAAATGCGGTGCAGGATGACTGTCTAACGATTACACTGAACAAATGCTACAACAAAAACAATTTGGAATGCTTAAGACTCTAATACACAAGATATAGGTGGTTAGGGTTAGGTTAAGGTTACAAAATCCAGCACGAAAAACGAACATGAAAATTTTTACAAATGGAATAAAATTACGTAATTATGGAAACTAAAAATAACTGATTACAGCTAGACTAGAAATGGCTAAATGCAGTTGCAGGATGACTGTCTAACAGTTACACTGAACAAATGCTACAACAAAAACCAATTTGGAATGTAAGACTCTAATACAAAGATATAGGTGGTTAGGTTAGGTTACAAAATCAGCACGAAAAACGAAGACATGAAAATTTTTACAAATGGAATAAAATTACGTAATTATGAAACTAAAAATATCTGATTACAACTAGACTAGAAATATGGCCTAAATGCAGCGCAGGATGACTGTCTAACGATTACACTGAACAAATGCTACAACAAAAAACCAATTGGAATGCTTAAGACTCTAATACACAAAGATATAGGTGGTTAGGGTTAGGTTAGGTTAGGTTAGGTTAGGTTACAAAATCAGCACGAAAAACGAAGACATGAAAATTTTTACAAATGGAATAAAATTACGTAATTATGAAACTAAAAATATCTGATTACAACTAGACTAGAAATGGCCTAAATGCGGTGCAGGATGACTGTCTAACGATTACACTGAACAAATGCTACAACAAAAAACCAATTTGGAATGCTTAAGACTCTAATACACAAAGATATAGGTGGTTAGGGTTAGAGTTAGGTTAGGTTAAGGTTAGGTTAGGTTAAGGTTACAAAATCCAGCACGAAAAACGAGACATGAAAATTTTTACAAATGGAATAAAATTACGTAATTATGAAACTTAAAATAACTGATTACAACTAGACTAGAAATATGGCCTAAATGCAGTTGCAGGATGACTGTCTAACGATTACACTGAACAAATGCTACAACAAAAACCAATTTGGAATGCTTAAGACTCTAATACACAAAGATATAGGTGGTTAGGTTAGGTTAGGTTAGGTTAGGTTAGGTTAGGGTTAGGTTAAGGTTACAAAATCAGCACGAAAAACGAAGACATGAAAATTTTTACAAATGGAATAAAATTACGTAATTATGGAAACTAAAAATAACTGATTACAACTAGACTAGAAATGGCCTAAATGCAGCGCAGGATGACTGTCTAACGATTACACTGAACAAATGCTACAACAAAAACAATTTGGAATGCTTAAGACTCTAATACACAAGATATAGGTGGTTAGGTTAGGTTACAAAATCAGCACGAAAAACGAACATGAAAATTTTTACAAATGGAATAAAATTACTTAATTATGAAACTAAAAATAACTGATTACAACTAAGACTAGAAATGGCTAAATGCAGTTGCAGGATGACTGTCTAACAGTTACACTGAACAAATGCTACAACAAAAACCAATTTGGAATGTAAGACTCTAATACACAAAGATATAGGTGGTTAGGGTTAGAGTTAGGTTACAAAATCAGCACGAAAAACGAAGACATGAAAATTTTTACAAATGGAATAAAATTACGTAATTATGAAACTAAAAATATCTGATTACAACTAGACTGAAATGGCCTAAATGCAGCGCAGGATGACTGTCTAACGATTACACTGAACAAATGCTACAACAAAAACCAATTTGGAATGCTTAAGACTCTAATACACAAGATATAGGTGGTTAGGTTAGGTTACAAAATCAGCACGAAAAACGAACATGAAAATTTTTACAAATGGAATAAAATTACGTAATTATGAAACTAAAAATATCTGATTACAACTAGACTGAAATGGCCTAAATGCAGTGCAGGATGACTGTCTAACGATTACACACTGAACAAATGCTACAACAAAAACCAATTTGGAATGTAAGACTCTAATACACAAGATATAGGTGGTTAGGTTAGGTTACAAAATCAGCACGAAAAACGAAGACATGAAAATTTTTACAAATGGAATAAAATTACGTAATTATGAAACTAAAAATAACTGATTACAGCTAGACTAGAAATGGCTAAATGCGGTGCAGGATGACTGTCTAACAGTTACACTGAACAAATGCTACAACAAAAACCAATTTGGAATGCTTAAGACTCTAATACACAAGATATAGGTGGTTAGGTTAGGTAAGGTTAGGTTAGGTTAGGTTAGGTTAGAGTTAGAGTTAGGTTAGGTTACACAAAATCAGCACGAAAAACGAAGACATGAAAATTTTTACAAATGGAATAAAATTACGTAATTATGGAAACTAAAAATAACTGATTACAACTAAGACTAGAAATGGCCTAAATGCGGCGCAGGATGACTGTCTAACAGTTACACTGAACAAATGCTACAACAAAAACAATTTGGAATGCTTAAGACTCTAATACACAAGATATAGGTGGTTAGGTTAGGTTACAAAATCAGCACGAAAAACGAAGACATGAAAATTTTTACAAATGGAATAAAATTACGTAATTATGAAACTTAAAATAACTGATTACAACTAGACTAGAAATGGCCTAAATGCGGCGCAGGATGACTGTCTAACGATTACACTGAACAAATGCTACAACAAAAAACCAATTTGGAATGCTTAAGACTCTAATACACAAAGATATAGGTGGTTAGGGTTAGGTTAGGTTAGGTTAGAAAATCAGCACGAAAAACGAAGACATGAAAATTTTTACAAATGGAATAAAATTACGTAATTATGAAACTAAAAATAACTGATTACAACTAGACTAGAAATGGCCTAAATGCGGTGCAGGATGACTGTCTAACGATTACACTGAACAAATGCTACAAAAAAAACCAATTTGGAATGCTTAAGACTCTAATACACAAAGATATAGGTGGTTAGGTTAGGTTAGTTAGGTTAGGTTAGGTTAGGTTAGGTCAGGTTAGGTTAGGTCAGGTTAGGTTAGGTCAGGTTAGGTTAGGTAAGGTTAGGTTAGGTCAGGTTAGGTTAGGTAAGGTTAGGTTAGGTAAGGTTAGGTTAGGTAAGGTTAGGTTAGGTCAGGTTAGGTTAGGTCAGGTTAGGTTAGGTCAGGTTAGGTTAGGTTAAGGTTAGGTTAGGTCAGGTTAGGTTAGGTCAGGTTAGGTTAGGTTAGGTTAGGTCAGGTTAGGTTAGGTCAGGTTAGGTTAGGATTAGGTTAGGTTAGGATTAGGTTAGGTTAGGATTAGGTTAGGTTACAAAATCCAGCACGAAAAACAGAAGACATGAAAATTTTTACAAATGGAATAAAATTACGTAATTATGGAAACTAAAAATAACTGATTACAACTAGACTGAAATGGCCTAAATGCAGTTGCAGGATGACTGTCCTAACGATTACACTGAACAAATGCTACAACAAAAACCAATTTGAATGCTTAAGACTCTAATACACAAGATATAGGTGGTTAGGTTAGGTTGGGTTACAAAATCAGCACGAAAAACGAACATGAAAATTTTTACAAATGGAATAAAATTACGTAATTATGGAAACTAAAAATATCTGATTACAACTAGACTGAAATGGCCTAAATGCAGCGCAGGATGACTGTCCTAACGATTACACACTGAACAAATGCTACAACAAAACCAATTTGGAATGCTTAAGACTCTAATACACACAAAAGATATAGGTGGTTAGGGTTAGGTTAGAGTTAGGTTAGGTTAGGTCAGGTTAGGTTAGGTCAGGTTAGGTTAGGTTAGGATTAGGTTAGGTTAGAGTTAGGTTAGGTTAGAGTTAGAGTTAGAGTTAGAGTTAGAGTTAGAGTTAGAGTTAGGTTAGGTTAGGTTAGGTTAGGTCAGGTTAGGTTAGGTTAGAGTTAGGTTAGGTTAAGGTTAGGTTAGGTAAGGTTAGGTTAGGTTAGGTTAGGTCAGGTTAGGTTAGGTCAGGTTAGGTTAGGTTAGGTTAGAGTTAGAGTTAGAGTTAGGTTAGGTTAGGTCAGGTTAGGTTAGGTTAGGATTAGGTTAGGTTAGGTTAGGTTAGGTTAGGTTAGAGTTAGAGTTAGAGTTAGGTTACAAAATCCAGCACGAAAAACGAGACATGAAAATTTTTACAAATGGAATAAAATTACGTAATTATGAAACTAAAAATAACTGATTAAAACTAGACTAGAAATGGCCTAAATGCAGTTGCAGGATGACTGTCTAACGATTACACTGAACAAATGCTACAACAAAAACCAATTTGGAATGTAAGACTCTAATACACAAAGATATAGGTGGTTAGGTTAGGTAAGGTTAGGTTAGGTTAGAAAATCAGCACGAAAAACGAACATGAAAATTTTTACAAATGGAATAAAATTACGTAATTATGGAAACTAAAAATAACTGATTACAACTAGACTAGAAATGGCCTAAATGCAGTTGCAGGATGACTGTCCTAACGATTACACACTGAACAAATGCTACAACAAAACCAATTTGGAATGCTTAAGACTCTAATACACACAAAAGATATAGGTGGTTAGGGTTAGGTTAGGTTGGGTTAGGTTAGGTCAGGTTAGGTTAGGTTGGGTTAGGTTAGGATTAGGTTAGGTTAGGTCAGGTTAGGTTAGGATTAGGTTAGGTTAAGGTTAGGTTAGGATTAGGTTAGGTTAGAGTTAGAGTTAGGTTAGAGTTAGGTTAGGTTAGGTAAGGTTAGGTTAGGTTAGGTTAGGTTGGGTTACAAAATCAGCACGAAAAACGAGACATGAAAATTTTTACAAATGGAATAAAATTGCGTAATTATGAAACTAAAAATATCTGATTACAACTAGACTAGAAATGGCCTAAATGCGGCGCAGGATGACTGTCCTAACGATTACACACTGAACAAATGCTACAACAAAAACCAATTTGGAATGTAAGACTCTAATACACAAAGATAGGTGGTTAGGTTAGGTCAGGTTAGGTTAGGTTAGAGTTAGAGTTAGGTTAGGTTAGGTTAGGTCAGGTTAGGTTAGGTTGGGTTACAAAATCAGCACGAAAAACGAACATGAAAATTTTTACAAATGGAATAAAATTACGTAATTATGAAACTTAAAATAACTGATTACAACTAGACTGAAATGGCCTAAATGCAGTGCAGGATGACTGTCTAACGATTACACACTGAACAAATGCTACAACAAAACCAATTTGGAATGTAAGACTCTAATACACAAAGATAGGTGGTTAGGTTAGGTTAGAAAATCAGCACGAAAAACGAACATGAAAATTTTTACAAATGGAATAAAATTACGTAATTATGGAAACTAAAAATAACTGATTACAACTAAGACTAGAAATGGCTAAATGCGGTGCAGGATGACTGTCTAACAATTACACTGAACAAATGCTACAACAAAAACCAATTTGAATGCTTAAGACTCTAATACACACAAAAGATATAGGTGGTTAGGGTTAGGTTAGGTTAGGTCAGGTTAGGTTAGGTTACAAAATCAGCACGAAAAACGAAGACATGAAAATTTTTACAAATGGAATAAAATTACGTAATTATGAAACTAAAAATAACTGATTACAACTAGACTAGAAATGGCCTAAATGCGGTGCAGGATGACTGTCTAACGATTACACTGAACAAATGCTACAACAAAAAACCAATTTGGAATGCTTAAGACTCTAATACACAAAGATATAGGTGGTTAGGGTTAGGTTAGGTTAGGTCAGGTTAGGTTAGGTTAGGTTAGGTTAGGTTAGAAAATCAGCACGAAAAACGAGACATGAAAATTTTTACAAATGGAATAAAATTACGTAATTATGAAACTAAAAATAACTGATTACAACTAGACTAGAAATGGCCTAAATGCGGTGCAGGATGACTGTCCTAACGATTACACTGAACAAATGCTACAACAAAAACCAATTTGGAATGCTTAAGACTCTAATACACACAAAAGATATAGGTGGTTAGGTTAGGTTAGTTAGGTTAGGTTAGGTTAGGTTAGGTTACAAAATCAGCACGAAAAACGAAGACATGAAAATTTTTACAAATGGAATAAAATTACGTAATTATGAAACTAAAAATAACTGATTACAACTAGACTAGAAATGGCCTAAATGCGGTGCAGGATGACTGTCTAACGATTACACTGAACAAATGCTACAACAAAAAACCAATTTGGAATGCTTAAGACTCTAATACACAAAGATATAGGTGGTTAGGGTTAGGTTAGGTTAGGTTAGGTTAGGTTACAAAATCAGCACGAAAAACGAAGACATGAAAATTTTTACAAATGGAATAAAATTACGTAATTATGAAACTAAAAATAACTGATTACAACTAGACTAGAAATGGCCTAAATGCGGCGCAGGATGACTGTCTAACGATTACACTGAACAAATGCTACAACAAAAACCAATTTGGAATGCTTAAGACTCTAATACACAAAGATAGGTGGTTAGGTTAGGTTAGGTTAGAGTTAGGTTAGGTTAGAGTTAGAGTTAGGTTACAAAATCAGCACGAAAAACGAGACATGAAAATTTTTACAAATGGAATAAAATTACGTAATTATGAAACTAAAAATAACTGATTACAACTAGACTAGAAATGGCCTAAATGCGGTGCAGGATGACTGTCCTAACGATTACACTGAACAAATGCTACAACAAAAACAATTTGGAATGCTTAAGACTCTAATACAAAGATATAGGTGGTTAGGTTAGGTTACACAAAATCAGCACGAAAAACGAACATGAAAATTTTTACAAATGGAATAAAATTGCGTAATTATGAAACTAAAAATAACTGATTACAACTAAGACTAGAAATGGCTAAATGCAGTTGCAGGATGACTGTCTAACAGTTACACTGAACAAATGCTACAACAAAAACCAATTTGGAATACTTAAGACTCTAATACAAAGATATAGGTGGTTAGGTTAGGTTACAAAATCAGCACGAAAAACGAAGACATGAAAATTTTTACAAATGGAATAAAATTACGTAATTATGAAACTAAAAATAACTGATTAAAACTAGACTAGAAATGGCTAAATGCAGTTGCAGGATGACTGTCTAACAGTTACACTGAACAAATACTACAACAAAAACCAATTTGGAATGTAAGACTCTAATACAAAGATATAGGTGGTTAGGGTTAGAGTTAGGTTACAAAATCAGCACGAAAAACAGAAGACATGAAAATTTTTACAAATGGAATAAAATTGCGTAATTATGAAACTAAAAATAACTGATTAAAACTAGACTAGAAATGGCTAAATGCAGTTGCAGGATGACTGTCTAACAGTTACACTGAACAAATGCTGCAACAAAAACCAATTTGGAATGTTAGACTCTAATACAAAGATATAGGTGGTTAGGTTAGGTTACAAAATCAGCACGAAAAACGAACATGAAAATTTTTACAAATGGAATAAAATTGCGTAATTATGAAACTAAAAATAACTGATTACAACTAGACTAGAAATGGCCTAAATGCAGTTGCAGGATGACTGTCTAACGATTACACTGAACAAATGCTGCAACAAAAACCAATTTGGAATGTAAGACTCTAATACAAAGATATAGGTGGTTAGGTTAGGTTACAAAATCAGCACGAAAAACGAACATGAAAATTTTTACAAATGGAATAAAATTACGTAATTATGAAACTAAAAATAACTGATTAAAACTAGACTAGAAATGGCCTAAATGCGGTGCAGGATGACTGTCTAACAGTTACACTGAACAAATGCTACAACAAAAACCAATTTGGAATGCTTAAGACTCTAATACAAAGATATAGGTGGTTAGGGTTAGGTTAGGTTAGGTTAGGTTAGGTTAGGTTAGGTTAGGTTAGAAAATCAGCACGAAAAACAGAAGACATGAAAATTTTTACAAATGGAATAAAATTACGTAATTATGAAACTAAAAATAACTGATTACAACTAGACTGAAATGGCCTAAATGCGGTGCAGGATGACTGTCTAACGATTACACTGAACAAATGCTACAACAAAAACAATTTGGAATGCTTAGACTCTAATACACAAAGATAGGTGGTTAGGTTAGGTTACAAAATCAGCACGAAAAACGAACATGAAAATTTTTACAAATGGAATAAAATTACTTAATTATGAAACTAAAAATAACTGATTACAACTAAGACTAGAAATGGCTAAATGCGGTGCAGGATGACTGTCTAACAGTTACACTGAACAAATGCTACAACAAAAACCAATTTGGAATGTAAGACTCTAATACAAAGATATAGGTGGTTAGGTTAGGTTACAAAATCAGCACGAAAAACGAACATGAAAATTTTTACAAATGGAATAAAATTACGTAATTATGAAACTAAAAATAACTGATTACAACTAGACTAGAAATGGCCTAAATGCGGTGCAGGATGACTGTCCTAACGATTACACTGAACAAATGCTACAACAAAAACCAATTTGGAATGCTTAAGACTCTAATACACAAAGATATAGGTGGTTAGGGTTAGGTTAGGTAAGGTTAGGTTAGGTTAGGTTAAGGTTAGGTTACACAAAATCAGCACGAAAAACGAAGACATGAAAATTTTTACAAATGGAATAAAATTACGTAATTATGAAACTAAAAATAACTGATTACAACTAGACTAGAAATGGCCTAAATGCGGTGCAGGATGACTGTCTAACGATTACACTGAACAAATGCTACAACAAAAAACCAATTTGGAATGCTTAAGACTCTAATACACAAAGATATAGGTGGTTAGGGTTAGGTTAGGTTAGGTTAGGTTAGGTTAGGTTAGAAAATCAGCACGAAAAACGAAGACATGAAAATTTTTACAAATGGAATAAAATTACGTAATTATGAAACTAAAAATAACTGATTACAACTAGACTAGAAATGGCCTAAATGCGGTGCAGGATGACTGTCTAACGATTACACTGAACAAATGCTACAACAAAAACCAATTTGGAATGTAAGACTCTAATACACAAGATATAGGTGGTTAGGTTAGGTTACAAAATCAGCACGAAAAACGAAGACATGAAAATTTTTACAAATGGAATAAAATTACGTAATTATGAAACTAAAAATAACTGATTACAACTAGACTAGAAATGGCTAAATGCGGTGCAGGATGACTGTCTAACGATTACACTGAACAAATGCTACAACAAAAACCAATTTGGAATGTAAGACTCTAATACACAAGATATAGGTGGTTAGGTTAGGTTACAAAATCAGCACGAAAAACGAAGACATGAAAATTTTTACAAATGGAATAAAATTACGTAATTATGAAACTAAAAATAACTGATTACAACTAGACTAGAAATGGCCTAAATGCGGTGCAGGATGACTGTCTAACGATTACACTGAACAAATGCTACAACAAAAAACCAATTTGGAATGCTTAAGACTCTAATACACAAAGATATAGGTGGTTAGGTTAGGTTAGGTAAGGTTAGGTTAGGTTAGGTTAGGTTACAAAATCAGCACGAAAAACGAAGACATGAAAATTTTTACAAATGGAATAAAATTACGTAATTATGAAACTAAAAATAACTGATTACAACTAGACTAGAAATGGCCTAAATGCGGTGCAGGATGACTGTCTAACGATTACACTGAACAAATGCTACAACAAAAACCAATTTGGAATGCTTAAGACTCTAATACACACAAAAGATATAGGTGGTTAGGTTAGGTTAGGTTAGGTTAGGTTAGGTTAAGGTTAGGTTACAAAATCAGCACGAAAAACGAAGACATGAAAATTTTTACAAATGGAATAAAATTACGTAATTATGGAAACTAAAAATAACTGATTACAACTAGACTAGAAATGGCCTAAATGCGGTGCAGGATGACTGTCCTAACGATTACACTGAACAAATGCTACAACAAAAACCAATTTGGAATGCTTAAGACTCTAATACACAAAGATAGGTGGTTAGGTTAGGTCAGGTTAGGTTAGGTTAGAGTTAGGTTAGAGTTAGGTTAGAGTTAGAGTTAGGTTAGGTTAGGTTAAGGTTAGGTTAGGTCAGGTTAGGTTAGGTCAGGTTAGGTTAGGTTAGAAAATCAGCACGAAAAACGAAGACATGAAAATTTTTTACAAATGGAATAAAATTACGTAATTATGGAAACTAAAAATAACTGATTACAACTAGACTAGAAATGGCCTAAATGCAGTTGCAGGATGACTGTCCTAACGATTACACACTGAACAAATGCTACAACAAAAACCAATTTGGAATGCTTAAGACTCTAATACACAAAGATATAGGTGGTTAGGTTAGGTTAAGGTTAGGTTAGGTCAGGTTAGGTTAGGTTACAAAATCAGCACGAAAAACGAAGACATGAAAATTTTTTACAAATGGAATAAAATTGCGTAATTATGAAACTAAAAATATCTGATTACAACTAGACTGAAATGGCCTAAATGCGGTGCAGGATGACTGTCTAACGATTACACTGAACAAATGCTACAACAAAAACCAATTTGGAATGCTTAAGACTCTAATACACAAAGATATAGGTGGTTAGGTTAGGTTAAGGTTAGGTTAGGTCAGGTTAGGTTAGGTCAGGTTAGGTTAGGTCAGGTTAGGTTAGGTTAGGTTAGGTCAGGTTAGGTTAGGTCAGGTTAGGTTAGGTTAAGGTTAGGTTAGGTTAGGTTACAAAATCCAGCACGAAAAACGAAGACATGAAAATTTTTTACAAATGGAATAAAATTACGTAATTATGGAAACTAAAAATATCTGATTACAACTAGACTAGAAATGGCTAAATGCGGTGCAGGATGACTGTCTAACGATTACACTGAACAAATGCTACAACAAAAACCAATTTGAATGCTTAAGACTCTAATACACAAGATATAGGTGGTTAGGTTAGGTCAGGTTAGGTTAGGTTAAGGTTAGGTTAGGTTAGGTTAGAGTTAGGTTAGGTTAGAAAATCAGCACGAAAAACGAAGACATGAAAATTTTTTACAAATGGAATAAAATTACGTAATTATGGAAACTAAAAATAACTGATTACAACTAGACTAGAAATGGCCTAAATGCAGTTGCAGGATGACTGTCTAACGATTACACTGAACAAATGCTACAACAAAAACCAATTTGGAATGTAAGACTCTAATACACAAGATATAGGTGGTTAGGTTAGGTTACAAAATCCAGCACGAAAAACGAAGACATGAAAATTTTTACAAATGGAATAAAATTACGTAATTATGGAAACTAAAAATATCTGATTACAACTAGACTGAAATGGCCTAAATGCGGCGCAGGATGACTGTCTAACGATTACACTGAACAAATGCTACAACAAAAACCAATTTGGAATGCTTAAGACTCTAATACACAAAGATATAGGTGGTTAGGGTTAGAGTTAGGTTAGGTTAGGTCAGGTTAGGTTAGGTCAGGTTAGGTTAGGTCAGGTTAGGTTAGGTCAGGTTAGGTTAGGTTAGGTTAGGTCAGGTTAGGTTAGGTTAGGTTAGGTTAGGTTAGAGTTAGGTTAGGTTAGGTCAGGTTAGGTTAGGTTAGGTTAGGTTAGGTTACAAAATCAGCACGAAAAACGAAGACATGAAAATTTTTACAAATGGAATAAAATTACGTAATTATGGAAACTAAAAATATCTGATTACAACTAGACTGAAATGGCCTAAATGCGGCGCAGGATGACTGTCTAACGATTACACTGAACAAATGCTACAACAAAAACCAATTTGGAATGCTTAAGACTCTAATACACAAGATATAGGTGGTTAGGTTAGGTCAGGTTAGGTTAGGTTAGGTTAGGTTAGGTTACAAAATCAGCACGAAAAACGAAGACATGAAAATTTTTACAAATGGAATAAAATTGCGTAATTATGAAACTAAAAATATCTGATTACAACTAGACTGAAATGGCCTAAATGCAGTGCAGGATGACTGTCTAACGATTACACTGAACAAATGCTACAACAAAAACCAATTTGGAATGCTTAAGACTCCTAATACACAAAGATATAGGTGGACAAGGTTGCCGACAAGTCCGGCAACCTCAAAGGCACTTTGTCCACAGCCTGAGGGTGGCAACCAGAATGGTAGAGGCGCTCACAGAACTGGCACGGAGGGTTTCAGCCCCCAACGTCGAGAAGCTCGAGCGCGAGAACGCGGAGCTTCGCTCGCAGTTAGCCGAGCTCTCGATCAAGGTGGGGACTGTCGGAGGAGCCCAGTGCTCGGAACGGGGAGAGCCTCGGGCAACCACGCCTCCTTCTAAGCACCCTGGTGCCCAGTCCGGGAGCACAGAGGAAGGGCTCATGGAGCGCTTGGGAGCTCTTGTGGAGGCAAGGCTGGTTGCCTTTGAGGCGAAAACTTTGGAGGGCAACTGGCCCCCTGGTAGGTCAGCCAGAGCTGCCTTCCGCAAGTGAAGCCCATCCGCTGTCACAGGCAGTGCAGCCGTCACCGCCCCACTCGCGGAAGACAAAAGACCAAGAATCCATCCCACCCGCCAGTGGCGCAGCTGCTCCGGTGGCTGCGCCGATACCACTAATGTCGGTAGAGCTGCCTGCGAGCACATGGGCACAGGTGGCTAAAAGCCGAGGAAGGCCAAGGCCCAACAGCAAGCGGTTCCCGTTGCGATGACCTCCCTAAGCCCACTAAGGGTAAAGCAAAGAAGGGGAAGGTCACACGCACTCCATCCACCGCTGCCGTAACGGTTACCTTGCCGACTGGCACCTCCATCTCCTATGCCAAAGTAATGGAGGTGGCCAAGTCCAAGATTCGCCTGGCTGACCTGGGCATTGAAACGGTCCGCCAGAAACGGGCAGTCACTGGAGGTCTCCTATTAGAGATATCTGGTCCCGAATGCAACCCAAAGGCGGACCGGTTGGCGGGAAAATTGCGGGAGGTCCTCTCAGACCTAAACCTAGTTATTGGTCGCCCGATCAAATCGGGCGACGTTCGGCTGAGAGACCTCGACGATGCCGTCAGTCCGAGTGAGGTGGCGGCGGCGGTGGCTGAGGCGGGAGGATGTTCGGTGGACAATGTGAAGGTTGGGGAGGTCCACCGGACACCTACACGTATGGGCACGTGCTGGGTGCGGTGCCCCGCTACGGCAGTGCGTAAACTGGTAGCCGCTGGGCGCATATGCGTGGGCTGGGGATCTGTTAGGTGCAGCTATTGGATCCCAGGCCCATGCATTGCTTCCGGTGCCTGGAAAAGGGGCACGTTGGCAGCAGGTGCCCCAACCAGGTGAACCGGAGCGCGCGCTGCTACGCTTGTGGAGAGACCGGGCACAGGGCCAAAGAGTGCAAAGCACCTGCACTCAAATGTCCATTGTGTTGACCTGGGGCGTCCTCTAACCATCGCCTTAATGGTAGGAGGTGCGCCCCACCGTCAAAGAAGAGCAGGAGAATACCATCTCCTCCTGCCTCCACAAGCGCAGCAGCAGTCCCAGCGGCACCTGCCACAACCCCGAGCTCTAGCTCGGGCATGGAGGTTAATTAAACCTCTTCTCACCCTCATATCCTCCAGAGCAACCTAAACCACTGCCGCAATGCTCAGCATTTGCTTATGCAGACAGTTGCGGAGTGGGGGTTGCTCTGGCAGTAGTGGCGGAGCCCTATGCCGTGCCAAACCACCCTCGCTGGTTCGGCGATGAGCTGGGTTCCGTGGCGATCTACTGGGGTGGTGAGGTGTCCCACCCTGCTCCCTATTGAGAAGGGGTCAGGGCTTCGTTGCAGTGCAATGGGGCACCCTGGCCATAGTCGGCTGCTACGTTTCTCCCGCGAGGTCCCTCGCCGACTACGAGGTGTACCTGGACGAGGTGGCGCTTTGCGTTCGCAGGTGCCTCCCTCGTCCGTCGATTGTCCTGGGAGACTTCAACGCCCATTCCAGGGCGTGGGGGAATCCCAGAGACAGTCCGAGGGGAGAGACGGTAATGGAGTGGGCGGCTGGAATGGACCTCCGACTGGCGAATCGGGGGTCTGTGAGCACATGCGTGCGGTGGCAGGGGGAGTCGGTCGTGGACCTAACATGGGCGACTCCCGCTGCGATGCGCATGTTGTCGGGCTGGCGGGTTGCAGAGGAGGTGGTCACGTTATCCGACCACTATCGACGACGATATCTTGCAATCCGCCGCCCCGACGATGAATCCAGCCGCCGAGAAGGCAGCCACGCGCGACGTTGGTGTCTCAAGCGGCTAGACCGAGACTTGCTCGGGGCCGCCGCCAACGTCGCGATATGGCCAGAAAGCGCCGAAGAGGTTCCGTCCGATCCGGATGTGGAAGCGAACTGGTTCCGGGACACGATGACGCGTATTTGTGACGCGTCGATACTGAACCAGTCGCTAAGCGCGGGCGGTGTACTGGTGGTCGGCAGAGATCGCGGAGCTGCGAGCGATCTGCTTGCGGAGCCGCCGCCAGTACACCAGAGCCCGAAGGAGACGAAGGCGAGTTCCAAGTGAGGAGATAGCCAGACTCTACGAGGCGTATCGAGCGGCCACGAAGGCGTTGCAGGTAGCCATCTGCGACGCCAGGTGTCGGTCCTGGGAACAGCTCCTGGAGGGACTCAACGAGGATCCGTGGGGGCGTCCGTATCGGATGGTGCTAGGTAAGCTCCGCCCCTGGATGCCCCCGGTGACGGAAACTCTCGATCCGGCCCTTTTGGAAGGAGTGATCAGCTCGCTCTTTCCGGAGGGCCGGTCAAGTCCCTCAGTCCACCCCCAATCTTCGTGGGAGTGGAGAGACGAGATGGGGTGACCGAGCAGGAGCTGACCGAGCCGTGAGCCGCTTGAAAGGCCGGAACACCGCGCCAGGACCCGACGGAATTCCCGGTCGGGTCACAGGTCGTTGAAGTCCTGGCTACCCTGAGAACAGGTTGAGGCAGCTGTTCACCAGCTGCCTCCGTAACTCCTCGTTCCCTAGGGCCTGGAAAAAGGCCCGACTGGTCTCTTGAAGAAGGCAGACAGAGTCGCAGATTCTCCTCTGCGTACCGTCCCATATGCCTGTTGGACGAGGCCGGCAAGTTATTCGAGAGAATTCTTGCCGCCCGTCTCAACGGGCATCTGTCGCGTGTCGGTCCCGATCTCGCCGATAACCAGTTCGGTTTCCGACGGGAGCGTTCCACCATCGACGCAGTTATGCGCGTCCGCTCCCTGTCGGAGCAGGCTGTGTCCTGGGCGGCGTGGCGTTGGCGATAAGTCTAGACATCGTCAACGCCTTTAACTCCTGCCCTGGGACGCGATAAGGGGGACTTGTACACCATGGTGTTCCCCTACCTGCACGGCGTGATCGCGGACTACTTGCGCGACAGGTACATCTGTGCGTGGACCGAGACGGTACGAGGATCCGGAGGGAGATCCAATTAATCAGAGTTCCCACAGGGGTCAGTTTTGGGCCCGTTACTGTGGAATCTCGCCTACGACTCTGTTCTGCGAGTCGAGCCCCGCTGGCGTTAATGTTGTCTGCTATGCGGACGACACGTTGGTGGTCGCCAGCGGGGACTCCTCGAGAGGACCAAGGAGCTCGCCGAGCTTGGGGCGGAAATCGTCGTCGCCAAAGTCCACGAGTTGGGACTGGAGGTAGCGCCTCACAAGACCGAGGCGCTATGGTTCCACAAACTGCCGCGGGCGGGAACCACCCGACTCGTGCGTCCGGAGTAGGTGGGTCTGAAGTCAGAGTGGGGCGGTACATGAAGTACCTGGGCCTCACTCTGACAGTCGCTGGGGCTTCGAAGAGCATTTCGAGCGCCTGGTCCCCCGGATCGAGAGGGTAGCGGGTGCTATGCACAGACTGCTGCCCAATCTCGGGGGACCGAGGGAGGAAGTTCGCCGCCTCTATGCCGGGGTCGTACGATCCGTAGCCCTGTACGGGGCGCCCGTCTGGGCGAAGAGGCTGGCCATCCGACGCTGTAGGACTAAGATCTACAGTGTCCAGCGTAGGATGGCCATACGGGTCGTACGAGGATACCGGACGGTATCGTTTGAGGCGGCGACAATCCTGGCTCGCTTTCCACCTTCTGGATATACTGGCGGACATGGACGCGAGGGTGTATCACCGAATTCGCGTCCTACGCCAGAGCGGTGGTGGCGAGCCAGAAGAGGCGCTCGAGGCGGTGAAACGGCAGGAACGACGTATCGCGTTCGCGACATTAGCGCGCACGGCTCGGTGAGGAGCGGTATGCGCGCAAACGCGTCGTCGAAGCATTCCTGCCGGTCTTCGAAGCCTGGATGCAGCGACGAGGAGGAAGACTCACCTACAGACTTACGCAGGTGATCACTGGGCATGGATGTTTCGGTGATTACCTGTGTAAGATCGGTCGCGAGGCGACGGCGAATTGCTTCCACTGTGGCGGAAACGACCAAGACCCGCAACGCACACGCTCGCGGCTTGCCCGGCGTGGAAGACGAGCGGCGGGTCTTGGTCGGCCACATCGGACGAACCTGTCCCTGCCAGCAGTCGTGTCGGCGATGCTGCGCGGGAAACGGCGTGGAGGGCCGTAGCCTCCTTCTGCGAGACCGTAATGGTCCGAAAGGAGGCTGCCGAGCGGGATAGAGAGAGGACCGATCCTGCTCGGAGACAGGGCTTCCGACGCGGCGCTCGCGCGCCTCTTCACGGCCCTCCCATTGGTGCTCCCCTACCATAAGCGGGGCCCTTCGGGTCGCTGACGGTCGGAGTGGGGCCCGACCGTCCAGTATTAGCGACCCTGAGGAGGACGACGGCACGACGTGGTACCGTGTCGTCGTGATGGTTCCGCGAGGTGCTAAGGTAGCTCCGCCCCTGGATGCCCCGGTGACAGAAACTCTCGATCCGGCCCTTTTGGAAGAGTGATCAGCTCGCTCTTTCCGGAGGGCCGGTCCGTCCCGGTACCCCAATCTTCGTGGGGTGGAGGAGCGGATAGGGGTGACCGAGCAGAATGGACCGAGCCGTCAACCGCTTGAAGGCCGGAACACCGCGCCAGGACCCGACGGAATTCCCGGTCGGGTCTGGGTGTTAGTCTGGCTACCCTAAGAGGGCTGGATTGAGGGCAGCTGTTCGCCAGCTGCCTCCGTAACTCCTCGTTCCCTAGGGCCTGGAAAAAGGCCCGACTGGTCCTCTTGAAGAAGGCAGACAGAGTCACAGATTCTCCCTCTGCGTACCGTCCCCGCTATGCCTGTTGGACGAGGCCGAGCAGGATTATTCGAGAGAATTCTTGCCGCCGTCTCAACAGGCATCTATGTCACTGTCATCGGTCCCGATCTCGCCGATAAACCAGTTCGAGTTTCCGGTGGGGAGCGTTCCACCATCGACACCGGTTATGCGCGTCCGCTCCCTGTCGGAGCAGGCTGTCCAGGGCGGCGTGGCGTTGGCGATAAGTCTGAACATCGATACAGCATTTAACTCCTACCCTGGGACGCGATAAAGGGGACTTGTACACCATGGTGTTCCCCATACGCAACGTGATCGCGGACTACTTGCGCGGTAGGTACATCTTGTACGTGGACCGAGACGGTACGAGGATCGGAGGAGATCAGTGTAAGAGGGTTCCACGGGGGTCGGTTTTGGGCCCGTTACTGTAGATCTCGCCTACGACTCTGTTCTGCGAGTCGACTCCGCTGGCGTTAATGTTGTCTGCTATGCGGACGACACGTTGGTGGTCGCCAGCGGGGACTCCTTCGAGGACCAAGGAGCCTGCCGAGCTTGGGGCGGAAATCGTCGTCGCCAAAGTCCACGAGTTGGGACTG
>JAGSMU010000267.1:0-82930 GCA_029286865.1 Teinopalpus imperialis | reverse complement strand
GGTAGCGCCTCATCTGGGTGTTAGTCTGGCTACCCTAAGAGGGCTGGATTGAGGGCAGCTGTTCGCCAGCTGCCTCCGTAACTCCTCGTTCCCTAGGGCCTGGAAAAAGGCCCGACTGGTCCTCTTGAAGAAGGCAGACAGAGTCACAGATTCTCCCTCTGCGTACCGTCCCCGCTATGCCTGTTGGACGAGGCCGAGCAGGATTATTCGAGAGAATTCTTGCCGCCGTCTCAACAGGCATCTATGTCACTGTCATCGGTCCCGATCTCGCCGATAAACCAGTTCGAGTTTCCGGTGGGGAGCGTTCCACCATCGACACCGGTTATGCGCGTCCGCTCCCTGTCGGAGCAGGCTGTCCAGGGCGGCGTGGCGTTGGCGATAAGTCTGAACATCGATACAGCATTTAACTCCTACCCTGGGACGCGATAAAGGGGACTTGTACACCATGGTGTTCCCCATACGCAACGTGATCGCGGACTACTTGCGCGGTAGGTACATCTTGTACGTGGACCGAGACGGTACGAGGATCGGAGGAGATCAGTGTAAGAGGGTTCCACGGGGGTCGGTTTTGGGCCCGTTACTGTAGATCTCGCCTACGACTCTGTTCTGCGAGTCGACTCCGCTGGCGTTAATGTTGTCTGCTATGCGGACGGCGTTCAGTGGTCGCCAGCGGGGACTCCTTCGAAGGACCAGGGCTCGCCAGGCGCAGGGGCAAATCGTCGTCGCCAAAGTCCACGAGTTGGGACTGGGTAGCGCCTCACAAGACCGAGGCATCTCAAAATAAATGTGTTCTTCTCCGTATAATATGTTTCAAGCATTATTTTTTATTTCAATTTGTCAATCGTAAGCAAAGTTTAGATTTAACAGTGGTAGATATTTCGACTCTGCCGTCAAACACTAAACCCCTTGATTGTAAAGTGACGCCACTTACAATCCATCATAATCATAGAGACACGCGTCGCGAAAGATGACCGAGGCACGCCCTCGACGACCCGACGACGGGACCACCAGGACCCAAGCCCTTCATAAAACACTACACATGTACGTACACTCTTATACCGCCCTCGCCGTCGGCGGTGTCACGAACAAGGTTATTCGCTTTGACCACCGCCATGTCCTGGGCGATTCTCCAGTCACTACAGATAGAAACATCATTTCAGAATTTCTTGCGCCACTTCTTCTCCAGCGCCCGCGCATTCCAGAGTGGTGGTACAAATAGCCAATAATAATAATAGAGATATTAATCTAGATAATTCTTAGTCGAAGCAACTACAAAAGCAAATACAAAGAACAAAAAGAAGGATAGTTCTGCAGATCATTAATATTTGATATTAATTTAGATAATCCGTCAATAATCCGTCGAAACAACTGAACCAGCAGAGGTTTTAAAGAAGGATGCCCTCTCTGGCACCACTCTAGTCAGTCGCTCTCGCGCAACAGAGTAACGGTCAAACCGCTGCTCCTCTCGGCAACCCTAAGTTATATAACTGGTTACCCGGCGAAGCTGTAAAGCCCTCGGGCTAACATTGGCAATCAACCGAAAAAAAATAGTTATGTACAAATAAAGACAAATGGTGTTGCTATATAAAAATGTTTCTATACGTAACTTATTGTACACAGATATTGTTATTTACGTCGCAATATAAATATAATAACAATAGACGTTGATGTCCCCAGGACGGTAAACGTCTATAATTGTATTAATATATCATTTGTCAACCACGTGGCGTTGCGGTCATAGTATAGCTGCTGGTTTGTTGGTCGTGAGTTCAATTCCTAGCCGAAGAAGAATGAAGTTGTCGCCTACCCAGTTCTTTTATATGAAAATACTAAGCGACAAACGACCACGAGTTCATCTCGCCGGTAAGTGATGACCGTAATCTACATCCATTTTCAATAAAGATGCAAGAGAGAACTTAACCATTAGTGGTACGGTTCCCTAGAACTACCGTAGCGAATACAGTGGTGTTACTGCTATTTTGATCTGATAGTCATAGCAGGGTCTGGGCCATTTCTCCAGTCGAATCTTAACTGGCTGAAAACTATCGTTAGCTAATTTAAAATATAATTTAATTATATTTGCATGTTAATTAGAATAAATATGCTTTATTTCATAAAATTAAATTTACACTAATCCACCAATCTTCAATAATAATTTGCATATTAAAGAAGCGAAATATTACTGACGACAATAAAAATAAAATCTGAAAATGAATTTAAATTATGAATATTATGGCATCTTTATATTATATCTACTCATCTGACATATTTATCTGTTAAAGTGAGATATCATATTTAACGACGCATAGTCAGTTAATTACATTAGTTTCTATTTGGAAAATCAAATTTAGTATTAGGCAACCTTGCGGTTATTCACTGAGGACAGATAAGGAAATAAATAATAGCAGATTGATTAGAGCGTTAATTGTATCTGCGTACGGTTTGGTCGTTATATCGAATTATATAAAATTATGTATCTCATAAACTATTTCCAACATATATGAATTTTTGTTTAT
The DNA here is from genome assembly GCA_029286865.1 of Teinopalpus imperialis. Taxonomy (NCBI): domain Eukaryota; kingdom Metazoa; phylum Arthropoda; class Insecta; order Lepidoptera; family Papilionidae; genus Teinopalpus; species Teinopalpus imperialis. The sequence continues at coordinate 80,414 of JAGSMU010000267.1, read as the reverse complement.
AATGAATTTAATAAAAAAATTAAAGTTTGTAACCAAGTTAAAATCAACTGTACTTCATGAATAAGTTAGTTCCTTGGGACTGGATAAAACGTCTAAAGAATATATAAATTAACATAGAATAAGTAAAAATTGTTAATTTACGTGGGTATTGTTTAAAATTACTATTTTACGCTTATTATGCCGCTATAAGTGCTGCTTTCTTGTATAGTAAGTAATAAAGAAAGCTAAAAATCATTCCATCTTACGCTTCAAGAATGGTAAGGTATATGTAATTAATTCCTTGTTTATAGTAGATGCTATAAGCAGGAAAACTTTTCAGTATAACAACTGCGTGCTTATTATTAACACGTAAAACAAATTACATCAAAACTGATATCGTTATGTCCATAACAAATATATTATAAGTAGTATTTGTGATTAAATTAGATATATTTATTAAGAGATATTCATGAAACGTTATCTTAAGAAAAAAGTTCAAATTAAAATTATTAGCTGTCCTGTAAAACGCAAAAGGTAGAAATCGGGAAGAAAAATATTTCAGACATGTATTCGCCAATTAGGACCAATGCAGTGGTACAAATTTACCACGTGTCAGCGGTTAATTCAAACACCGTGAGGAAACTTGTTGAATAAATAAAAAATATATATGTAGTCAAAATACGCGAATTGAGCCGCGTATTGAATATCCCAACACTCTCTCGAGGAGGTCATGCCTCTCTATGCACTGGGACTTGACATACTATTTTTTTACCTCGTAATCATAATTGTAATTACGTAATTTAAAATCTAATTAATATTTTATATATTTTTTTTTTTTTTCTTTTTTTTTTTCTTTTTCGGGCTGATAGCCGCTATTGTAGGGCTTTACAGTTTCACCGGGTTGAAGGTGACCGAGCGCTTATGGCTCTCAGTCGAGAACCTCTATATGAGTAACCAGCGCAAGAACCGAGGGAGCCTCAGCTAGACCATTACCTGTTTCGCGAGCGTCTGACTCGAGGTGCCAGGGCCGAACCTCGGCTCGGTCAGTTGCTTCTGACAGAGGATTATCTTAATTAATATCACTATTATTAACTACCTGTACCACCACTTCAGAATGCGTGGGCGCTGGAGAAGAAGTGGCGCAAAATCAGCAATGCTTCTATCGTATGGACTGGGAAAGGAACCGTGAGCATGGCGGTATCGCGAATAACTTTGTTTACGCGCCGTCGGCGGGGCGATATAGTGCAATGTTTGTGTGTTGTGTTTTATGAGGCTTGGGCCTGGTGGTTGCGTCGTCAGGGTCGTCGAGGCGTGCCTCGGTCTCCTACGGACGCGGAGTAAATCTGTGATTCGCGATAGGATTGTAAGTGGCGGCGCACGGTAAAAGGTTTCGGTGTGTGACGGCAGAGTCGAAATATCGGCGAAGCCTGCTTCAGGTACTTACTGAGCTATGGTCGGCAGCTCAAGATCTATGTGTAGATTTTCGTTACGCAAAGAACCACGGCGGCGCACCGGTGGCCTTGCGCATGAAACGATTTTGTATTACCTGAAGTCGGTAGATGTGACGCGGGGAGGCATGCGCAAAGACGGGAGAACTGCGTATGTCATTATAAGGTCGGATGCACGCTTTGTAAAGTGTAATTTTATTACGCAGGGACATTTTGCTATTTTATTAAGTAACGGGTGCAAACGACCTAGGACGAACGCTGCTCGATTCCGTACGCGGTTGACATGTACGGACCGAAGGTGAGTCTTTCATCTAATGTGACGCCTAAGTATTTGACTGTCTTTTCCCAGAGTTGGACGATCAAATAACTCTATAGTTTGGAGATCTGCGGCGTTTTGTTGCGCCGAGAAAGTAAATGGCTACTTTTGGTGGGGTTAACCTCGATCCTCCATTTCGAAACCATTTCCTAAGGTGTTGTTGGCTGCAGATTGGAGAGGCGTTTACAAATAGCGTCTGGTTTAAATCCAGACGCGTAGAGCCGGTGTCATCGGCGAAAAGGGCTAACTCTACCACCGCGGAGTGCGCGGTAGCATGTCGTTGGTGTAGAGTGTGTATAAAGTAGGACCTGAGACCAGAGCTTGTGGTACTCCGGCACAAATGGGGTGAACCTCAGGCGCGCGTTCCCTCGACGCGTAACGAAAGGTTCGATTTCGGAAAATCTCGTATGATAAGGCTGCAGAGTCGATCTGGCACACCGAGCTCATATAGTTTGTATATGAGCCCGTTGTGCACAGACACTTGTCAGCTTTTCGCCACGTCGAGAAAAAGTGCCCCAGTTTGAGGTAGCCCTGAAGAATTTACTGAGGATGTGCTCCGTGATGCGGTGCACTTGATGTGATGCATGAGTGTTGGTGCGAAACCCGGAGCTGCTCATGATTGGCAGCCCTCAGGACAGCATGAAGTCCTTGAGGCGGGTGAGGATGAGCCTTTCATACACCTTACCCAAGACTTTGAATAGGCTTATGGGTCGATAGGCTGATGGATCAGTTGGATGTTTGAGGCTTGAGAATCCCTATGACATCGGCTTCCTTCCAGGTGTTCGGGGAGGACGCCTTTTGGATATATAGCCGCGTTGTAGATTATCACCAGTAGGTGTAAAATGGACATGGGTAGAGTTTCATCACCTTGTTGGTGATACCGTCAGGGCCGGGAGCTTGCGTGGTCACGGTTTTTAATTATGGACTCAACTTCGGTGCATGTAACTTGAGTGACGGAATCGCGAGGTGGTTCCTTTACTCCTCCGGTCGACCTCGCTGTTAACCATTTCAAGGTGAGCGGCGTCGATCGGTAGAGATTATCGAGCATTGGAGCTCGAGATTGTCAGCCAGACATTCGGCTTTCTCTTCGTCTAAAGGCGGGTGGTTTATTAGGACGCGCTAAGGCATTGTTTGGGCGATTGCTTGCTGGGTTTGAAGTCGCCAGTAGGCGAGATGGAAGGTTCGATGTTGGAGAGGTGATTATCCCACCGATCGTTCCTATACTGGGCTATGCGTGATCGGACTTCGCTGGAAGGGTACGTAGCACCAGCCGGTTACTTTCAGTGGGATAAGTCGTGGGCACGAGTCGCGCATTCTTGCGCCTCATTAGGTCCGCTTTATGTCGTTAGGCAGGGTCCATGGTGGTCTTCCACCGAGGACCTATACCTCAGCGCTAATCCACGATTACGGTCTGGATGTGCCTAGTGAGGGCATGAACTGCGAGTTCGTGTCGTGGACTGAAGATATGTTCCTAGGAATAGCATCTGGGGTGCAGGTGATGTGGCTTCCTGGGGCGTTCCTGAGTCGGTGCCAGTCTGTGGTTTTGGTGGAGGTGAGTTTGGGGCGGAGGCCCTAACCGAAGAAGAACGGGGCGATGATCGGAAGCGAGCTCATGGATTACCTCTATGCCTTGGAAGGCGAGATTGATGTTCTTACAGATGGCAATATCAAACGTCCGGTGCGTGACCAATATGTATGGAAAATGGGTAGGCGTAGTAGGCGCTACGACGTCGAAGTCAGTGCGTCGCTTAGCGAGTCTAAAATAACCAACCCCGGGGAGTTGATTTTAGTTGCATTCCACCGAGTGTGCTTTGCTGTGAAATCTCCTGCCAAAATGACTGAGTTTCCAGGGAAAGACGCCACAAAGTCGCTTCGTAATACTTGTGCGTCACGTCTGCAAGGCAGGTAGACGGACGCGGTGGCGGTAGGGCGTGGCCGGTCATGGCCTTGACAGACCGAAGGCTTCTAGGAAGGTTAGGGTTGGCGTATCGACGGGCACGCAGTGCAAGGACTTTATAGTAGATGAGAGTTCCGCCATTAGCGGCGGAAGTTCTATCATTCTAATGATGTTATAATTCGCGATGTTGGGATTGCGAGTGTGCGGTTTGAGAATGTCTCTTGCACTGGAGCACGTCGACTTGGTGATCGCGAACAAAATTGAAGATTTCGTCGCGTTGATTATTAATACCGTTCGCGTTAAAAAATGCGACGTTAAAGGGGTACCGGTTTTACTCTGCCGTTATAAAGGCCCTCTATGCTTGAAAATTGACGATGGCTGACACTACATGTTGGTAGCGCATTGTGGCAGCAATCCTGATTTCGGGCTTGCCATTGGAGTCCCTTAGGGCTTTGCAGGGCTGAGACGTCGGCGCCGTTGAAAACGGTGGCGAAACGACTTACAAGGTCGAGGTCGCTGTTGGCAGCCGTCCGGCTGATGGAGAAACAACAAAGCCGGTTGACGACGGTCACCTACGCCAGTAGGAGGTTTCCATGCGGGACGTAGAGGACGAACAGAAGGCGAGAATAGGCAGGGCGGCGATCAGTGTAACTACCTTAGGTGCGACTTTAAGTGCCGGGCGTTTCGGCAGGGCCTTTGGGCAGCCAAGGTAGTGGCTATGTGTCCCTCCTGGTTACTGGGACACGCGGGGTGAAAGCAGCCAAAGGACATCATGAGTCTCGGACAGTCGGTGGTGCCATGGTCACCCAGGATTTTCCGACGCTTCTACCAGATGAAGCAGAAGCGTTATTTCTTTTGACGCGTTAATTACGGAAAGTATTCTCAAAAGTTTATTAGTAAAAAATCTTGTGATTATCAGTCAGCAGACAATGCACTGAAAAAGAGTGGTGTTTTTGATTATAATATGGGAACGCTAAACGTAACATTCACCGAAATCTAGAGTGCCCCACATGTCTGGTCTAAGCCCAAGATGAGAAATCCTTTTATATATTTCTTATTATACTTGATATTAGAACACTGAGTCATTCAAAATTTGCCGTGAAAGCTATAAAGTGCTTATTACATTTAAATTCGAGGGAAAAGATTTTTAAGTAGATACGTCGATTGTTCATTGTAGGAAGGTTAAAATTTCACACGTTAAACACTTTCTTTCCTTAATAGGCATAAAAATATTTTTTTTAACTTGTAACAATTACTGTGGATTTCGCGAAAGTCGAACAGAAATTATTTGTGTGTTCCTAATATTTCGCGAAATCTTATCCAATTAATATTAGCTCTCTCATAAGCGCTTCACGGGACTCTCGTAGGCTGCTCATTATTAACCGGGTTCAGTGCACGGAAATACATCCAAGGTCACATTAACCTTTAAATGAAATGTGAATAGAACTCGCTAGATCTGATAACCTTATCAAAATGAGCTTTTATTATTGATAATTAAGTTTAGAGCAGTAAGTAGGCAATGCATATTTATATATTAGAACGAAACAGAAAAGAAAGATAAAACCGAAGAACTGTTGCGTGTGTGTCTATTCATTTCTAAAAGCTTTTCACGAATTAAACTTAAGTAAATATTCTTTACTCACAAAATAAAATACCAGATAGATGATAAGGTCTTCGTAACTTTAGTTTCGAACCATCTAGTTCTAGAACTGTGCTACTGTTTATTTCTTATTACCGTATCTGATCTGAATAGGAATTGATTTTTGCTTTGTGTATGTGCGATGCTGTTGGTATAGTGACCTCCACAGTTTAATCGAAATAAACTCGCGAGCAAAGGGCCCGCTGGGTAGGGAGACAACGACCATGCTGGTTCGAAGACTGCTGCTCCAAACCGTCGTCCAAACGTCGACAACAACAGAGGGTGGCGATATACAATCCGAATGACCCTCTTAGGAAGATTCGCACCCCTATCTTAAATAATGTATTTTCTTGATTTATACAACGCTTTTACTATACGGAGATTACCTTTGTATTCTAATATCCTACTAGCGCCATCTGAGAGTCAAAAACGTAAACTAATATTAAATAATGTGTCGTGAATCGATCCTCCAAACGGTGTTTTTAGTAAAAATGATATCAAAAGAGTTACATTTATCAGTTAATAACAAGATGAGGTTATCTTGATCATCGATTCGATATCTTTTGGTTATATATTATGATATAGACGGCACAAGATCTATCATAGTTCTATACTCGTAAATGTTCGATAATTTGTCAACCTCTTGGCTAGCCTCCGATTTAATGCATGAGACCGAAGAACGATCAAGTCCAGTGTCAGATACAGACCTCACGTTTAACTTCTCATACTTACTCTTGCTCTGAACGGAGATCAAATTTTTGATTTTTATGACTGTTTACAAGCCCTTACTAATGCTATTATCCGTCTCATTAATAGCAAGACAACCTTCGAGTGAGAAACTAAAATATTGCCATAACAACATTCAATTAGCCTTTCAAGGTTTCAAGCTACTTTTATGAATCAATATACACCATAACTAATTTGCTTTAGTGCGTAATCAAGTACCTTTTGAGTAAACAACTAATGTAAAAGAAATGTAAAGTCTATATAGATCTCAATGTTGGGCATAAAGCTTCCTTCCTCTCTAGAGAGGATATTGTAGCATACTCTTTGTTTTTTTTTTCAGCCGCTGTTAGTCCGATGGCTTTTACAGTTTCACCGGGTTGACAGGTTACCGAGCGCTTATGGCGCTCAGTCGAGACCTTTACCAACTAACCGTCACAAGGACTCCCGAGAGGGAGGGTTAGGACTGTTACCCTGTGGCGCGAGTGTCAGTTGCTCCTGATCGTAGCATAGTCCTCGACATGGCTCCAATGCGGATTGCCGTAATTCAAATGTTTAGAAATATATATACATATGGTTAATATACTCATAATTAAAAGCAAGCACCTAAACCCTGAGTTATAACGGCTCCACAAAATTAATAAAACAAAATTAATACATTAATACATACAAACATGCTAATATAAAAATAAAAAAAGACGGACCAAATCATAACTATCTTTATTAATCCAATCATTTTAGTTAGCTTATTGGACCGAAGTCAAGCCGTATATTATGAGTTTAGTTTGGTTGTTTTAATCACAAATCTAAAATCATAAATCATTTCTATTTCTATGTGTGTGACTGAGTGTGCATGAGCTTGAGTATGTTATTATATTATTTTTATTTCTATTATTTCATATATATAATAAAGAGAAGAACAAAACATAGTATAAAAATATTTTACCGTGTATTGCATACAGATAATTAAAATTATTCCTATAAAACATCACACTGAAAATAATTTTATAATATACAGATCGTAAGCTTAATAAAGCATTCCACATTTCTTCTCGCGAGGATGGGCCACGATTACGGACGTTCCTATCGCTTTTTTTTTTTTTTTTTTTTCGGGCTGATGTCTGCTGTTAGCCCCAGGGCTTTACAGTTTCACCGGGTTGACAGGTTACCGAGCGCTTATGGCGCTCAGTCGAGACCTCTATATATGGGTAACCAGCGCAAGGGCTCCCGAGAGGGAGCCTCGGCTTGGACCGTTACCCTGTTTCACGAGAGCGTCTGACTCGAGGGTGCCCAAGAGGGCCGAACCTCGGCTCGGTCAGTTGCTTCTGACAGAGGATTATCTTAATTAATATCACTATTATTATTAACTACCTGTACCACCACTTCAGAATGCGTGGGCGCTGGAGAAGAAGTGGCGCAAGAAACTCCAGCAACGCTTCTATCTGTATGGACTGGAGAGAACCGGCCAGTGACATGGCGGTATCGCGAATAACTTTGTTTGCGACGCCCCGCCGTCGGCGGGGCGATATGAGGGTGCAATGTTTGTGTGTTGTGTTTTATGAAGGGCTTGGGCCCTGGTGGTTGCGTCGTCAGGGTCGTCGAGGGCGTGCCTCGGTCTCCTACGGACGCGGGTAAATCTGTGATTCGGTGATGGGATTGTAAGTGGCGGCACTTACAATCAAAGGGTTTCGGTGTGTGACGGCAGAGTCGAAATATCGGCGAGAAGCCTGCTTCAGGTACTGAGCTATGGTCGGCAGCTCAAGATCTATGTGTAGATTTTCGTTACGCAAGAACCACGGCGCACCGGTGGCCTTGCGCATGAAACGATTTTATATTACCTGAAGTCGGTGAATGTGACGCGGGGAGGCATGCGCAAAGACGGGGCTTGCGTATGTCATTATGGGTCGGATGCACGCTTTGTAAAGTGTAATTTTATTACGCAGGACATTTTGCTATTTTTATTAAGTAACGGGTGCAAACGACCTAGGACGAACGCTGCTCGATTCCGTACGCGGTTGACATGCGGACCGAAGGTGAGTCTTTCATCTAATGTGACGCCTAAGTATTTGACTGTCTTTCCCAGGGATTGACGATCAAATAACTCTATAGTTTGAGATGCGGCGTTTTGTTGCGCCGAGAGAAGTAAATGGCTGCACTTTGGTGGGTTAACCTCGATCCTCCATTTCCGAAACCATTTCCCTAAGGTGTTGGCTGCAGATTGGAGGCGTTTACAAATAGCGTCTGGTTTAAATCCAGACACGTAGAGGCCGGTGTCATCGGCGAAAAGGGCTAGCTCTACACCGCGAGTGCGCGGTATGTCGTTGGTGTAGAGTGTGTATAAAGTAGGACCTAGGACAGAGCCTTGTGGTACTCCGGCACAAATGGGGTGAACCTCGGAGCGCGTTCCCTCGACGCGACGCGGTAACGAAAGGTTCGATTTCGGAGAAAATCTCGTATGATAAGTACGAGTCGATCTGGCACACCGAGCTCATATAGTTTGTATATGAGCCCGTTGTGCCAGACCTTGTCGAAAGCTTTCGCCACGTCGAGAAAAAGTGCCCCAGTTTGGTAGCCCTGAAGCAATTTACTGAGGATGTGCTCCGTGATGCGGTGCACTTGATGTGTGCATGAGTGTTGGGTGCGAAACCCGAACTGCTCATTGATTGGCAGCCCTCGGGACAGCATGAAGTCCTTGAGGCGGGTGAGGATGAGCCTTTCATATACCTTACCCAAGACTTTGAGTAGGCTTATGGGTCGATAGGCTGATGGATCGGTTGGATGTTTTGAGGGCTTGAGAATCCCTATGCTCGGCTTCCTTCCAGGTGTTCGGGAAGGTGCCTTTGGATATGGCCGCGTTGTAGATTATCACCAGTAGGTGTAAAATGGACATGGGTAGGAGTTTCATCACCTTGTTGGTGATACCGTCGGGGCCGGGAGCCTTGCGTGGTCGCAGGTTTTTAATTATGGACTCAACGGTGCATGTAACTTGAGTAACGGAATCGCGAGGTGGTTCCTTACTCCTCCGGTCGACCTCGCTGTTAACCATTTCAAGGTGAGCGGCGTCGATCGGTAGTGTGCTCGGTGAGCATTGAGCTCGAGATTGTCAGCCAGACATTCGGCTTTCTTCGTCTAAGAAGGCGGGTGGTTTATTAGGACGCGCTAAGGGAGGCATTGTTTGGGCGGTGCCCCTTTAGGATTTGGGAAGTCGCCAGTAGGCGAGATGGGAAGGTTCGATGTTGAGAGGTGATTATCCCACCGATCGTTCCTATACTGGGCTATGCGTGATCGGACTTCACGCTGAAGGGTACGTAGCACCAGCCGGTTACTTTCAGTGGGATATAAGTCGTGGGCACGAGTCGCCGCATTCTTGCGCCTCATTAGGTCCTTTATGTCGTTTGGCAGGGTCCATCGGTGGTCTTCCACCGAGGGAACCTGCCTCGAACAATCCACGATTACGGTCTGGATGTGCCTAGTGAGGGCATGAACTGCGAGGTTCGTGTCGTTGACTGAAGATATGTTCCTAGGAATAGCATCTAGGTGCGGTGATGTGGCTTCCCTCAGGACGTTCCTGAGTCGGTGCCAGTCTACAATGGTTTTGGTGGAGGGTGAGGTTGGGGCGGAGGGCCCTAACCGAAGAAGAACGGGGCGATGATCGGAAGCGAGCTCGTGGATTACCTCTATGCCTTGGAAGGCGAGATTGATGTTCTTACAGATGGCAATATCAAGCACGTCCGGTGCGTGACCCAATATGTATGGAAAATGGGTAGGCGTAGTAGGCGCTACGACGTCGAAGTCGTGTGCGTCGCTTAGCGATTCTAAAGCCAACCCCCGGGGGTTGATTTTAGTTGCATTCCACCGAGTGTGCTTGCTATTGAAATCTCCTGCCAAAATGACTGAGTTTCCAAGGGAAAGGAGCGCCACGAAGTCGCTTCGTAATACTTGTGCGTCACGTCTGCAAGGCAGGTAGATGGACGCGATTGTGATGGGGGCGTGGCCGGTCATGGCTAGCTGACAGACCGAGGCTTCTAGGAAGGTTAGGGTTGGCGTATCGACGGGCACGCAGTGCAAGGACTTTTTATAGTAGATGAGAGTTCCGCCATTAGCGGCGGAAGTTCTATCATTCCTAATGATGTTTTAATTCGCGATGTTGGGATTGCGAGTGCGGTTTGAGGAATGTCTCTTGCACTAGGAGCACGTCGACTTGGTGATCGCGAACAAAATTGAAGATTTCGTCGCGTTGATTATTAATACCGTTCGCGTTAAAAAATGCGACGTTAAGGAACGCGGTTTTACTCTGCCGTTATAAAGGCCCTCTATGCTTGAAAATTGACGATGGCTGACACTACATGTTGGTAGCGCATTGTGGCAGCAATCCTGATTTCGGGCTTGCCATTGGAGTCCCTTAGGCTTTGCAAGGGCTGAGACGTCGGCGCCGTTGAAAACGGCGGCGAAGCGACACACAAGGTCGAGGTCGCTTTCGTTAACCGGCCGTCCGGCTGATGGAGGGGGCTGCTCAACCGGTTGAGCGACGGTCACTACGCCAGTAGGAGGTTTCCATGCGGGACGTAGAGGACGAACAGGAGCGAGAATAGGCGCGGGAGCGGCGATCGGTGTAGCTACCTTAGGTGCGACTTTAAGTGCCGGGCGTTTCGGCTTGGGAGCCTTTGGGCAGCCAAGGTAATTGGCTGTGTGTCCCTCTGAGTTGCACAGGACACATGCGGGGCCCGAAAGCAGCCAAAAGGGCCTTGTCCTTGGGTCTCGGACAGTCGGTGGTGCCATGGTCACCCAGGCACTTTACGCATCTGGGTTTCCCGAAGCAGTTGCGAGCAGAGTGGCCATATAACTGGCATTTGTGGCACTGGCCCGGAGGGCCATTTTATGAGGGCGCTCTATTGTGAGCCCAGAAAGGTGGCAGCACGTTTTCAGGTTAAATACCTGCTTCCCTGCCTCGGACCTTTCGAGGGCCACAATTACCATGTTGAATGGCTTTTGTTATGCCCACTGTACATCCTATGCACGGATAGGACGGGTAAATTCTGAGCCTGGAGGTCCTCTTTGATGAGGTCTGCGGGGATTTCCGCGGAAGGTTTTAATAACCACTCTGAGTTGGCGCTCTTCTGCCAGGGTGTAGGTGTGAAAGAATACACCTTTGTCTTGTAAGTAGCGGGTGACCGCTCTATGGTCATCCGTGGTTTCTAGCTGCAGTTTAATGCCTACAGCGGTGGGGATCGCTTGATATTTGTAGCGATTGGAAAGGGCCGATACGACAATCGGCCATTTATCTTGTGCCTGTATGAAGACAGGCGGCGGGCGTTCGATGGCTGTGAGACAGCCGAAGTTTGGGGAGCCAGTAGTGGAGCGCTGAGGAGCGGCGGGGCTTGCTGTGAGGCTGCAGAGGGGTGCCATGGGGTTGGGCCACAGCTGTCGATAGCCGGGGAGAGGGACATCGCTTTCCCGTGTTTTCGCCTTGGGTGGCGGCGTCGGGGCGGGTGAAGCTCGCTTTTCGCTTCTTTCCACCAGCGTGAAGTTGCTGGTGTCTTGCGGGAGGTCCTCGGGGACGAAGGGCTATCTAGCTCCATTTCGGAGACCGAGGAGGACGATGAGGCAGAGGCCCTTGAGGAGGACCTTGAGGGTGATTTTGCCCTCCGGTAGGGTTGCTCTTTATAATGTCTTCGAAGACATCGGGGTATTTACTCTTCAGGCAGCTGACCAAGTGTACAAGGAAATCCATTGTTGGATTCTCCATTGTACACAATTTTTATTAATATAACTACTATTACGCGGGATGTGTGGCCTCCGGTGGGGTGCCGGGGTGAGTAGTTTACTTCCTCCCTGCCGGGTATAGGCAGGAGGATGTGCCTAGTTGTGTAGCTCCTAGTGCGTCCAAGTGCCAATCTTATTTGTGCACTTGGGTGTGTGCTTAGAGCTAACTAAAATACGCGTGAGACAATTATAAGTCTAGCGGGTTGGTCAACCTGGCTAGGCACTACCCAAGGCCAAGTTTACGTTGACTCCTTCCGCTATCTTGCGTTTCCCAGAAGGGGAACCGCGGGCGTACGGGGCTTGCCCTACACTAGCTTAGTTAACACCGCAAGGTATCCACTAGTATAACCACCCAGGTGGCTTTACAATAGCTTTCTTGGAAACTAAATTCCGATCACAATAGCAACAGCAATAAAAATTGCTCGGTGAATTGTTCTCGGAACAATGGATGCGCAGGTGGCTTGCTCGGGGGCAGGTAGCTCGGGACGATCGTGGCGGGGAGCCGGGCGACCGTTCTCGGCGACTGCTGAGCGTCGAATGTCCTATCAAGCTCTTCCCACAAAGGTTCAATGGGATTGAGATCCGGGAGGCCAATCCATGTTTTTTAAGACCCATTGTGCCTTTTTCTCTTCTAAATATTCTCTATATAATTTTGAGTAAACTTTTAACTTTGTTAACGTTAATGCAATAAAGAGTAAATAAATAAATAAATAAAAATGTATGTACCTGAAAGTGGTAGATGCATGAACGAATATGCCTCTTTATTTAGAAACATTTTACTAACTACTTTTTTTAGGCAGAGAGGAAGTAATATTAAGGTCAAAAAGTTTAATACATACTTATAATAGTTTTATTTTGTAAATGGTAATGGCCTAGTTAATGGTTAGCCTGCTCTTTGGATCCAAGATTTAGAGTCTCAAAACATTATAGCAGTGGCTCATATAGACATGAACGTTGTGCGTGCTGCGATCGACGACCGGCTTCGGAGGTTGACATATAGCACATACAGGCCGTATTCAACATTACGGAGCGCATTTCGAATAACCTTAATATATTTTTATTTTTTATTCTCAATTCAATTTCGTTGTTTGATAATAAATTAAAGATCAACAAGAAAAAAAGATTACTCATAATCAAGCGGGGCTAAAAAACGAATCATCTTTTTACGGCAAAAACATCGTAGGTACTTGAAACTCCGTCGGCTAAATTAGTACTAATTTATGTTGATTGAATTCATAATAGAAAACTATCGATACGAAATTCAACCATTACTTATAATCTTATAAAATATCGATGTCTAAACATTGAAATCAAAGCAGATATGGGATTATCAGTCGCGAGACTAGTATTTCATGTCGTTTATCCAATATTCAATCATTTGATTGTCATTAATCAAGCAACACTTTAAATTCGCTTGAAGCACGTAAGTAATGATTTAATTCGAAACACTCTGAAAACTCGATAAAAGGTTAAAAGAAACAACGAAAACTCAAGCAAATAATATTGGCTGATAAAGTTAGCGCAAATATTTTAAAAGTAACTATCTTCACACTCTTAATAATATAAAAGAAACTTTACTCTTCACTTTTTAAGTACAAACTTGTGTAGCATGCGTGATTCGTGTCAGACCTCATCTTTTTTTTTGAAAAGGACTCGGTTCAGTATTGCTTTCCATTAGCCGGCACGCACCGAAGTCGACTAACAAATGACATTTAAAAAGAACACGATTAAAGTTTGTTTGAAATTGGAATGTCTCGGCGGATAATATAAATGGCGTCTAGACTTTCGTTTGATAACGTGTATTTTTAATATATTAGCGCATATTTTGGATTAATTAAGATTTATTTGCTTATAAAGAGAAATAACAACTCGATGACACTTTGGAGACACTTAAGTATTAAAGTGTGTTTTAGTAAGAATTTAACATGTTCATGATTATTGTTAGAAAGGGAAAAATATTTTATGTTGACTTACCGATACTCTGACCTTCAACTTTGACATTGATTTGCTTTGACGGGACATTAATACAAGGAAATGCGCATCTGTACAAAAATATTTTTTCAAAGTTTAATTATTATATTCTTATAGTCTTAATTCGTTTTAGTCGAATGCTTTGCACAAAGTAAAATCATATTTTTTTTCTGTTATAAAATTTCCAGAAACATTATTTATTATTTAACAATTGCCTACAGTAGGCACGACATCTATTATTTACACCATAACCATATAAATCCAGCAGTTGACTCCAGAACATGTTCGTCTGCTGCAATATGCATATACATTATCCCTAAACACCTGAATATATTGATTTCCCACAAACAAACATAGTTTGTATCTGGAGGCACATAGAAGGATCTGTTACGGGTTTTTTCTACGCCGCTAGAATCTTTCTTGCCCATGAGTTATATGTTTGTTTTGTAGTTTGTTTCTAGCTACAGATCATAATGCGGCTGTGTTTCGTCTGTTGAGTGTTGGGATCCGGAGACCTTTATTACTGGTGACGAGACATTCCATCTTAGTACTCAGGATAAGGATCCGTATTAAGAATGACGTGGGTAGCGTGAGCCATAAGGATCACTTAGCATCTAGTGAACTATGCGCATAGCGACCCTCTGTGTTCAAGAATGAAAACTTCGTGACTCAACACTAGGTAGGATTGTAGTTAAGAGGTAACTTATATAAGGTAATTATTAATAATAAATAAATAATAAATCGGGATGACGCGAGTAAAGTTTGCTGGCTCCCGATGTGTGCAGGTGGCTTAAGATCGTGCTTCGTAGCACCCGGGCGTGGGGGAGGCTCGTGTTTTACAGATTAGTTACGGACCGGACGATTATGATAATCATATATTGTATATATTTTATTGATTATATTTACCAAGGAGACAAGGATATAATTTTATAGTAACAATGTTTCTAATTGCAGCGATGTTGGCGTGGGGTATGCCGCCACCACCGCCGCGGCCCGCGTCCCTCGCTAGCCTGACCACCGCCGAGCTGCACGCATGGAGGGTCACGAGCGTAGAAACATAGAGGCACGCTTGCAGGTAATATACCGCCCTCATATCTATTTGATGCAGAGAAGAGTGGTATCTAATTTAGTTTTACGGTTTGCAAGCTACTCGAGTTCGAGGTCCGACGGCACTGATGGAATTGCACAGTTTTATGCAATTTTAAGTGCCACTTGGCGTGTTGTAGGTTCGTTTTTTTTTTTATTTATTTATGTAACCTTTATTGGTCACACCTTACAAAAAGGGATACAAAGGGCGGACTAAATGCCTTCTTTTTTTTGACTGGATTTGATAATATTTCCAAGATCTGTGAACATTCAATCCGCCATGCGGCAGAACTTTGTAAATAGCCTAATGCGAAGAACATACATACCTATTTCTTAACTTTTTTGTAGGATTTATGTTTTTCTGTAATGATACGGATGCACTTCTGCTGATCTCTTAATTGTCCACGTGCAAGACAGACTGTTGCCAAAATGACGTCCTTAATCTTTGGCGCTTCTCCGAATGTCTTCTTTGAAATAATACATCGTTTCAATTTATTATCAAAATTAAAAAAGACATACCGTTTTGGAAAGTGTAAATTATTATTACATATATGTATATATATATTAAAATATATATAAATTTTAAGATATATACTTTTTCACTTATATAAAATGTAGCCACTACACCTACCACAATGTCTCTCCACGCCACGGGTTGACTGGTATAGAATTCTTACGGCATTCAGTCCGCCCTCTGTATCCTTTTTGTAAGGTGTGACTTATAAAGTTTAAATAAATAAATAATAAATCGGGATGACGCGAGTAAAGTTTGCTGGCTCCCGATGTGTGCAGGTGGCTTAAGATCGTGCTTCGTAGCACCCGGGCGTGGGGGAGGCTCGTGTTTTACAGATTAGTTACGGACCGGACGATTATGATAATCATATATTGTATATATTTTATTGATTATATTTACCAAGGAGACAAGGATATAATTTTATAGTAACAATGTTTCTAATTGCAGCGATGTTGGCGTGGGGTATGCCGCCACCACCGCCGCGGCCCGCGTCCCTCGCTAGCCTGACCACCGCCGAGCTGCACGCATGGAGGGTCACGAGCGTAGAAACATAGAGGCACGCTTGCAGGTAATATACCGCCCTCATATCTATTTGATGCAGAGAAGAGTGGTATCTAATTTAGTTTTACGGTTTGCAAGCTACTCGAGTTCGAGGTCCGACGGCACTGATGGAATTGCACAGTTTTATGCAATTTTAAGTGCCACTTGGCGTGTTGTAGGTTCGTTTTTTTTTTTATTTATTTATGTAACCTTTATTGGTCACACCTTACAAAAAGGGATACAAAGGGCGGACTAAATGCCTTCTTTTTGACTGGATTTGATAATATTTCCAAGATCTGTGAACATTCAATCCGCCATGCGGCAGAACTTTGTAAATAGCCTAATGCGAAGAACATACATACCTATTTCTTAACTTTTTTGTAGGATTTATGTTTTTCTGTAATGATACGGATGCACTTCTGCTGATCTCTTAATTGTCCACGTGCAAGACAGACTGTTGCCAAAATGACGTCCTTAATCTTTGGCGCTTCTCCGAATGTCTTCTTTGAAATAATACATCGTTTCAATTTATTATCAAAATTAAAAAAGACATACCGTTTTGGAAAGTGTAAATTATTATTACATATATGTATATATATATTAAAATATATATAAATTTTAAGATATATACTTTTTTCACTTATATAAAATGTAGCCACTACACCTACCACAATGTCTCTCCACGCCACGGGTTGACTGGTATAGAATTCCTTACGGCATTCAGTCCGCCCTCTGTATCCTTTTTTGTAAGGTGTGACTTATAAAGTTTAAATAAATAAATCTACGTCACGTTGGAATTTTATAAAGGTATGGTCCTACTCTCTTCGAGCCGACCCATTCTTATTGTAACAAAAAAATTGTTGAGCGAAACTCGATTCTCTACTCTCTATTTGGGGGTAATGTATTATATAGAACGTCTCCACTGTCTCTCCAATAAAACAAATAAAATCCACTTGAATATATTGAAAAATAAAAAACAAAACTGTTTTGCGAACCGTATCACGCCTGAAGCCAAGAATAGATTTGTATATTATTTTCTAATACATGTGAAATCTTTGAAGTGCTCGCTTAAAAGTTGACATTCTTGCGTGAATTATCCAATATACGACTGCTGCTCTCTGCGACCGATGAACCAGGCGGAGACAGATTGGCACTGTTGCTTAAGAGTAATGTTGCTCCAGAAACAGTTGCGCCATTTCAGGTAAATAAAACATTGATATTCATTGTGTCGTAAATTAGAGCAGTCTAGCATCGTATGCTTCAGGGTTTCGTGGGTACCTTAAAAAAGCAACATGGTACTTTTTTTCAATAAAACATTTTATATTTTTGTTATTTTCTTTTCACTTTTTAAAATGATTGTGGAACCATAATGAATGATATCCTCCTAACTAGAGCGACTGATCTGACTGCTTCTAGAGAACGATAATTGTACAAGATATATTTACACATAGTGTTTGTAAATATTCTTAGTACTTGACTAATTCTTTAGTTAATTTAGTATTTTATTTTCTTTAGTCATTACATTTCAGTCATCTCACATTACTCCCGGGCACACTGCTATATGCTATTTAGCATTTAGTTCGCCATTTGTTTGCATTTTTGTGTGGCTTATTCATAAAAGATTAAATCAATGTTCCCATTCGAATTGACGTCAATTCCCTCTAGTGCCAACATTTCGGATATTTTAAATTTCATATAGCATTATCAACAACAGCGACTACGTTCAGAAATGAAGTTGTTTTATTCAATGGAAAATAAGTGACCTTTATGAAATATTTTAGAAAATACTATGAATTTATTTAAATTCATGGCCACCATATTTTTTCATCAATTATATTACGGCGATAAATTATATTTGTGAAAACAAAGACTGCTATCAGGTATCATACTCATGTTATTTTATTTACTTACAGATAACAGCAGAAGGTATAAGAGATGTCAATTAAAACACAAATGGAACATACATAGTTTTATTATTCAATGTGAATATTGTAAACAAATCTACAGCACCAATAAATATCTCATTTACACAAAATATCAAGCTTTAATTTCTACATCTCAACAGTTATACAAATTTAAAGGCAGTTTCACATCGGAACATAGCTCATTGCAAATGCTAGTATAAAATATTCTGTAGTCTTATTATTATGCGTTTTCTTAAGAAACGACAGTGAGTAACGCGCGTTTGTAGTATGTAGTAGTCCTTTCGTATCATCCTGCAAAATATTACATCGAATCTTGTAACAGTATCCAAAATTGGAAAATCATGCAAAGCTAACATTAACTCATAATAATTTAACAATGTTACTACAAAAATAATTTTATTTTGCAGGATGAAGCGCTTAGTGTGACTAGCTACAAAAAGAAAACAAGATAAAAAGAATATAATTAACATAAATTCAGCCAATTATTTTCATGTTATTTATTCATTATAGAATTACGAATACGAGAATTAGGAAATATCTTAGAAATATTCGTTGAGTGTGTTCATGTATACTATACCATTTGTACTTAGCCTAATTTACGTTCTTACTTTCCATACTAAACATTATTTTAAACTATAGTTCTACGCCGATTAAAACACCCTGCAGATTAAATACCACTCAAATTTGTGTGAAAACAACAAATATTTAAGGAAAATGATTCATAAAGGTAGCATAGACGAAAATAATGTGCTATTCAGTAGGATTCATAAAATGTTATGGGCTCCAAAACGGCTTCGTTTCACAAGGTTTAAAGATAAAACGGTAATGTATTCTGCTCAATAGCAAATTTAGATCTACATACATACATCGAGGCAAATGTACCACAAGGGCCCAGGAGTCGTTGCACATACCGTCTCATTTGTTTAATAGTCGAACATCTAATCAATGTGTTATATATATATATATATATATATATATATATATATATATAGGTATATATATTTTCGACTATATTCTTATGCGGTGGAGCCACATGACAAGATATACTAGCTGTATATAGGTATACATACATAGCACGCATAGGTCGGCTCGATAATAAACGTTTTCTGGAGTACTTCACTTTTTTTGTTTACCCACCATTGAATTACTGACTTGAAACATTGATAACGTTAGATAAACATGTCAACAATACTTCGAAATGTTTAACTTCACTATTTACTACCCCACAATTTTTTTTAGATGAAATTCGAGATTAACTTAGAGTGGGCCCTATTTTGTTTTGAGTATTAGTTAAAAGACTTTACCGATGAGGCTACCTAAACTGCTAAGTATTTTTTTTTAATTTTAATTATTAAAACAACAAAAAATGCATAGTTACAATAACCTAAAAAAATATATATATTATAAGCCTGTTCCTGTGTGTGCGTATATAGAGGTGATAGTATACCGAGAACACCGGCTGCCTTTGAGCGAGAAATAAATCAGACTTGTCATCGGTGAGAATGACGAGTCATGGCTCTACTTCTTTTAAGTTGATTTAACAATTTTTAGTTAGGTAGGAAACATATATTTTTGAAAGAGTCTTTTCATAAGATACCCATATTAAAGTGCTAAATTTTCTTTTTTGCATCATACAAGTCGTGTACAATATGTAAAGTCGCCCATTAACCTATGTAAGTACAAACTTTTACTCTTGTGAAACCTCGAATGTATGATGAATGTCCCACATACGACGTAGCGATTCTTCAGTCTCACCATTTTAGTTTTTACGTGGGTTACTACTATATTGATATCATATATCTACTTGCGAAGACCTATATTCAAAATTAGCTTCAAAATATTTATTTTTTAAATTTGTGTCTCAGTGGTAATGAATAATAAAAAAAAATTATATTGGTGTTGTTCTTGTCTTGTGCGCTGTTGTTTGCACAAATTGTCTGATGGTAAGTGAGAATTGGGAACCATGAACACCTGCATCGAACCTAAACAAAAACTGAAGATGCACATATACTGTCATTTTTGAGGACTGCGATGGAATGACTCGTTTTTTTATGGCTGATGGCCACTTTTAGTCCGAGGGCTTTTACAGCTTCACTGGGTTGAAAGATGGCCGAGCGGTTAGGACACTCAGCCCAAACCTTTATTAATGAGTAACCAGTACAAGGGTTCCGGAGAGAGGGCCTCGACTTGAACCCTTACTCTTACCCTGTGCGCGAAAGCGACTGACTCGAGAATGCCCGAGAGGGCTGAACCTCAGCTCAGTCAGTTGCTTCTGACGGATTAAGTGACTCCCTATCATTAACTATGCCTCCGGATGCCTTAACTCATCATATGAAACAAAGTAGATGTTCCTATTTTCCGCTGGTTTTCTGTATTCTTTTTACTGTTCAGAGCGTATTTCTTCCTAAAGACAGATGGTTGGAAAGGTTCCATCCACTCATCAAACGCACAGACACAGTGGTAGTACAGTAGAGTTACGGTGTTCTTATACTGGTATCCTGTGTGGACTAAGTCTTTTCCCAGTCCGAGCATGTTTCAGTAACATGCTAGCTGCCTCTATCACTAAATAACATGAAATCAATAGGATATTACATTTTAAAATTAAATTTGTTCTGCGCAACTTCTTGTATAAATAGATTATCGTTAAATTTTTTACATTTTTTACATGTAACTTAAATATGTAACTATTATTTTATTCAAACAAATGAAATTCACGTGGAGTCTCGATCCTATTGTGTGCTCGTTTTCTCCCTCGCCTCTATCTAACTAAACATAACTATGATAGCTTTATAGCAGACGTCTAGACAAGAACGTACATATGTAAATATATAAAATAGTTCTACGCGGCCCTATTTCAGAATGAGGAATAAAATAAAAACGCTAATAGAAACTAAAAGGATTATGTCTAATTGAATCATGTAATGTTATTGTATACAAAGATATTAAACTTCTGATTAATAATTAATTTCAATTTATTCGTAAGTAATAACTTCTCTTAGAATAGATATCCCAAATTGCTACTTCATTTGTTAAATTCCTTTTGTAGCGTATATTATATCTCTCAAGGGGGTATCCTGGGGTATTGGGTAACCCCTATACCTCAAAGATATTTGAAAGTAGATCTCTGTGGGATAACCCTCATGTTTGGTTTAAGTGCAAATGTTATAGCGCCTAAACCCCATGAAAAATTCGATCCCTAATAATACTCGATACTACCATTAGGGATCGAATTTCATTAGAGATTCTTACATTTAAATATATCTTATTTTAAATATATGATACGTCATGTGAAATCATAAAGGAACATATAGTCAACATAGTACATATATAAAAGCTATAAACATAAACAAGGTAATATTCAGAGATAGAACATTTCGAAGAAAGAGAAACTGAATACAATGAATCTAAAACTATAAAAACTTGGACCGCTTGCATCTGGTTCTACACGCCTACGAAGCAGTAGTCGTGTAGAACCGGTTTGAACTGGTTCGAAATAGCAGTACGACGTTTGAGACTTGGAACTGTGTCAAAAGCGAAAAATACAAGTCGCTTGCAGATGGCATGCGTTGTGAGATTACAAAATGGCCGACCAAGGTTTCGTGGAAAGGCTTGATGTTGTTTATTTGTTTTTTTTGTTATTATTTATATATTATATGTAAATAGATCGTATTTATTAACAAGTATATTGTACATTTTTAAAGAATTATTTATAATTAACTAAAGAGTTAATTTGAGTTATTTCTGTCTGTTTCGGTAATCGCGATCTACTACCTTTACTATCATCCTAACCTTTAATTTTAGGGTCATAAGAAGGTTTCTTTATTCTATTCCAAGTAACAGCAAACAACCTTGAGTAAATATGAAGTAAGTTTAATACCGAAACCGAAATTACGCATCAACTCTAATTACAAAATGTGACATGCACCATGATAAACAAATGTACAAATATAGCAACGGAATGAGTAATGAGTACCAAATTGGTAGAAAAACGTGGGTGCCAAACATGGCACTGTATAATTATAGCCCACCATACAGAGCATAGTAAGTACCGCGTAAATATGCGAAGGCTTCATAAGAATACTAGCTTAACCTGCGACTTCGTACCTGACCAATATTATATACATATATATATATATATATATATACATATGATTACTGATACTGATATACGAGTACTGGTTCCAGTCCAGACATACAGGATACTCTATAGTTTTTTACAATAGATGGCAAACGAGGAAGCAGCTCACTCGATGGTAAGAGATCACCGCCGCCCGTGTGCATCCGATGCGCTGCCAGCCTTGAAAGGCCAACCCTATTGGAAGTAACGAGAGAACAATTGTTGAGGATTGAAGTCGATCTCATGGGTTACAGCCATTGTTTATCATCAGGTAAAAAATGAGCTCGTTTGCAACCACTAAAATTATATCAATACTGTGGAGTCAGCTATGAAGAGTATCAGAAATGAGTAGACTCATTTCTGATACCTCAGAAGAAACCTTTCTTAAAGGCCGGCAGCGCATCTGCGGCTCCTCCGGTGTTGCGGATGTTCATGAGGGACGGTAGTCACTTACCAGCAGGTGAGCTGCTTGCCTGTTCCATAAAAAAAAAACAACTCAAAATATAATTTCTATATTAAACTGAAAATTTAATTTCTACTTGATTATTAATTTTCACTGTATACCTATACAAACAAACATATAAATAAACGAAAGTCGCAATGATGATATTTATGATTCTGTAACATTTTGTGATAAAATTGAGGGTGACAAACTGGCACACAGCTCATCCGATGGTAAGTGATGACCCATGACATCTACGTCCAACTGAGATTCAATATACATATATACATATGATTACTGATACTGATATACGAGTACTGGTTCCAGTCCAGACATACAGGATACTCTATAGTTTTTTACAATAGATGGCAAACGAGGAAGCAGCTCACTCGATGGTAAGAGATCACCGCCGCCCGTGTGCATCCGATGCGCTGCCAGCCTTGAAAGGCCAACCCTATTGGAAGTAACGAGAGAACAATTGTTGAGGATTGAAGTCGATCTCATGGGTTACAGCCATTGTTTATCATCAGGTAAAAAATGAGCTCGTTTGCAACCACTAAAATTATATCAATACTGTGGAGTCAGCTATGAAGAGTATCAGAAATGAGTAGACTCATTTCTGATACCTCAGAAGAAACCTTTCTTAAAGGCCGGCAGCGCATCTGCGGCTCCTCCGGTGTTGCGGATGTTCATGAGGGACGGTAGTCACTTACCAGCAGGTGAGCTGCTTGCCTGTTCCATAAAAAAACAACTCAAAATATAATTTCTATATTAAACTGAAAATTTAATTTCTACTTGATTATTAATTTTCACTGTATACCTATACAAACAAACATATAAATAAACGAAAGTCGCAATGATGATATTTATGATTCTGTAACATTTTGTGATAAAATTGAGAACATACATAACATTTTGTGATAATGGAATACTTCGTCACCAGTAATAAGGGACTCCGATTTCCAACACTCACAAAACGAAATACAGCAATGTTTGTTATTTTGGGCGGTTATTCTGCGAGGGTGTGGTCCCTGGTCGAGCTGACCTATTTAACATGACCTGCAGGAAAATATTTTTAATGTACACGTAGATTAGTGTTATATATATAAATATCTTCATGGTAAACGCGTAGGCTAACCAGCTAAGGAGATGCTTTTTCTAGGAAATTAGAACGTAATTATTCAAAAGTCCTCGCCCATAATCGTCACATCACATGTCGAAATTTGTTTGTTTTTCGACCTTACTGCGCAAGTTTGGTAACACGTAATGTTTTTTAATGCTAGCAACACTATATAACGAGAGCCGTGGTTGCTCAGTGTTTAAGCGCTCGTTGTTTTTAATTCAAGGTACGCGAGCAAATCGAGTTCGATCCCCGCACCAATGAAATTAATAATCGCAATTTTAAGTACTTATTTACTATATGCTCCATGGTGAAGTAAAACTTAATTATGCTAAACTTACTAAAATAATTAATTATATCTAAAACAGACCACAACACCATGAGCTTTTCCTCTTCACCATCAGCTCGTCCAAAAGTCCCCAGTTGAACCTAGGTCTCCGAACAGACCGTCACAAATAGGCTAGTATATTGTTACCAATAATATTCCGACACAGTATTTCTTCACCATGGTCTTATAAACAAGTGAACCGCTCTAAGGAATTCCGAACGTGTTACTTTGTATGAAAGGAATCGCATGTATGGAATTTCAATTGAAATTTATTTATCGTCGTGTTCCAACGTTGATGTTGGGTTATCTTTGTTTGTACCTTCGACAGTTAGAAGATTTTGTTTAGTAATATTAAGGGTGACAAACTGGCACACAGCTCATCCGATGGTAAGTGATGACCCATGACATCTACGTCCAACTGAGATTCAATATACATATACTAATAGGATGGAAAATAAGTCGTTGGTCGGAGAAAAAAGGTTGCTTAAACGTAAAAAATTACAAAAATATTCTACAAAAGCTGATGTGATGTACACGCTATCAATACAAAAAACAAAAACAAACTTGTGACACCTAGTTTTCGTTTGAAAAGGTACAGAAATCTTTCTTGTCGCTCATACGCATATTTAATAAAATTCCGCAAATAATAATCGATTTGCCATTCAACAGATTTAAAATTATTGTTAAAAACGCATTAATAAAAAAATCTTAGTAGTCTTTGTTAGAATATTTTTTGACAAATATGCTTGGATTTAAACTTTGACCTTTGGATTCAATACTGGATAACTCGTGGATATTTGTGTTGAAGTATTTTTTAAAAAAAATTAAAATAAGAGCAACTAGTCGATTTGTTTGCCGTTTCTCGTTTATGCTACCTTCCGTAGCGGTGCTGCTGTTAGCTATTTTTACGATTCAAAAGTGTTAAAAGAAAAAAAGCTTTTGATTTGATTTGAAAAGAGAAAACTATACTTTGCTGGGCAGATCTGTATTGTCCTCTTTCTTTTCCCTCCTCTGCCGTTACACCCTTTACCCGGTTTATACTATATATTTTAACAAATTGAGGTTTAGATCTCAAAATAAATGTTCTTCCCCGTATAATATGTTTCAAGCATTATTTTTATTTCAATTTGTCAATCGTAAGCAAAGTTTAGATTTAACAGTGGTAGATATTTCGACTCTGCCGTCAAACACCCAAACCCCTTGATTGTAAGTGACGCCACTTACAATCCCATCGCCAACCATAGAGACACGCGTCCGAAAAAGACCGAGGCAAGCCCTCGACGACCCCGACGACGGGACCACCAGGGCCCAAGCCCTTCATAAAACACTACACATGTACATTGCACCCACATACCGCCCTCGCCGTCGGCGGTGTCACGAACAAGGTTATTCGCGATACCGCCATGTCACAGGCGATTCTCTCCAGTCACTACAGATAGAAGCATCGCATCGAATTTCTTGCGCCACTTCTTCTCCAGCGCCCACGCATTCCGAAGTGGTGGTACAAATAGCCAATAATAATAATAGAGATATTAATCTAGATAATTCTTAGTCAGAAGCAACTACAAAGCAAATACAAAGAACAAAAAAGAAGGATAGTTCTGCAGATCATTAATAACAATATTGATATTAATTTAGATAATCCGTCAATAATCCGTCAGAAGCAACTGAACGAGCAGAGGTTTTAAGAAGGATGCCCTCTCTGGCACCCTCTAGTCAGTCGCTCTCGCGCAACAGAGTAACGGTCCAAACCGCTGCTCCCTCTCGGCAGCCCTAGGATATCTTAACTGATTTACCCGGCGAAGCTGTAAAAGCCCTCGGGCTAACAGTGGCAATCAACCCGAAAAAAAAAAATAGTTATGTACAAATAAAGACAAATAGTGTTGCTATATAAAAATGTTTCTATACGTAATTTATTGTACACAGATATTATTTATTTACGTCACTTATTATAAAATATAATAACAATAGACGTTGATGTCCCCCGGGACGATTTCAACCAAGACGATATGTTTTGTTTATTACCAGACGAAATCATATAACATTTGTGTATATCATGTTGTGTTAAAAATTGTTATATTATGTTAAGCCACATTTTTCCCTAAAAAGGGATTATTGTTTAAGATCATTGGTCTCTTTTTATTATGGCTGACGCTCGTGGGCTTTTACAGTTTCACCGGGTTGAAAGGCCGAGCGCTTAGGCAACCATCGAGATGATGAAGATGAAATTTTGAATGGTGCCGTGTTTAAACTCAGCGGCTGGAATTAATCCGAACTACTCCTCAGTACACTTCCCATGGTAAATTATCACTTACCATCAGGTGAACTAGGTGTTTTTATTGTCACCCTCAACGCAATAAAGATATACTTAAAAAAAAGTTACTGCCCCTTTGGATATGTAGTGACACCATCGCCGTAATAAAATTTTCCGTCTATCGTTCAAGATCGTTCAGTATTTACAAACCACTAACTTGGTCACCTAAATGTATCTAATTTCAACCATATTGAATGGATCAAGTTTACTTTCAATAATAGATGACATAGTTATAAAATTTAAGCTTCTTCCCAGCCAGAGACACAGTAATGAATCACTGATTGACATATAGTTTTGTAAACCACATCAGTACAGTGTTATCGGCTACATGTCTCAGCTTTTTAAATATCCAGAATAATTTTCTTACTCAGGTGGTAATTTGTTGAATATGTGATAGCCTAATACAAGAATTATCTAGAATCACTCCTAGATATCGGACATTATTTGATTTTATAATTTCTATGCAATTACAACTATTATAACAGCTACCATAAATGTTAAATGTTCATGCATTAAATAGGTATAGGCTAAGAGACCATGAGAGTGCCTCTGTGTTTGTGCGAATTCTTACGGCACTATAAAATATTCTGCGCGGTTGATATTATCTAGCTATATCCAGAAGATATCTCCGCGATCGGAATCGACCACCATCATTGAGCGTTTGAGGTGGATACTGAATAACCAATTTTTATTTTATTTCTTTTTTTATTGTCCTCTACTGTGATGATCCTTCATTCGAACCTTCCTCCTTACTTATCGCATAGACGTCACATCGTTTTAGAGGTGAGAGTTCTGTACGGTGGTGTGGATATTTAGGGCTCTAAAACAATAACATTAACAGGATTTGATAAAAGAAAACCTACAATTTATGTTGTATAATGTTTTTCTCAGCCGGACATCGAGACAGAAGCCAATATTGTCGTCCACTATTCTACGGGGTCGTTGTCCACGTCCATCCATGCGTATGCGTTGTGTAGGGCACCCTCAGATTAGGTATAGTAACGATCTTCGGAAGTGGTTGGCAGTAGCTCAAGAACATGCTTAGTAGAATGCAATTGGAGAGGCTTATCACTAACAGTGGACCACTATAGGCTGATGTTCAATGCTGAGCTGATTTCATTATTATTATGTGTATAGAATATGTACTATAATGATATCCTGACGCTTACATATAGTATATCCAATGTTAGCGCGGTAAGATGCCGTGTTAGCAACATGGAACTACTTCAAGAATTCTAGACTCGAAAATAATAATTTTATATTTGGATTCGATAAGGTCATGTGCGGTACAGCGGGAGACAGCATCATTCAAAATTCATTTTAAAAATAAAAATATATACAAGAGGTACGTTTCTATGTTACAGAATGTTGTAATATTAAAGACTATTTAAAATATAACATGTTGGACATAAAAGATTGCTACATGCTTTTTTTAATTATTAAAAAAAAATAATGTAAATATATAATTATAAAAAGGCCAAAGTCGGCAGTGTTTGCAAAAAAAAACTATCAATGTCAATTATTTAAAAGTAAAAAAGAAAACGAAAATGGTTATTGTAGGGTGTCAAGAGAAAAGTTTTTGTAAGTTTAAAAGCTTTTTTCTGATGAACTTATTAGTATAAAAAAAAAAAGTTAAAATTCAAACATAAATGGACTAGATCAAACTTTCCAGTTGGCAAACAAATACAAAATGGCACGAAAACTTTACCAATTAAACAGTGACTTATATAACCCACGATCGCACGGTGTTTACGTAAACTGTTCATGATCAGATGTGGCCGCTATCAAGCCGTTTATACTACAGAAAAAAAAAAGGTAATC
The DNA here is from genome assembly GCA_029286865.1 of Teinopalpus imperialis. Taxonomy (NCBI): domain Eukaryota; kingdom Metazoa; phylum Arthropoda; class Insecta; order Lepidoptera; family Papilionidae; genus Teinopalpus; species Teinopalpus imperialis. Next base: position 52,471 of record JAGSMU010000267.1, on the reverse strand, counting down.
AACAACGAGCTTCGATATATTTTAAATAAAGCGTTGTTACTCCAAATGTTTCTATGCGGCTGCAGGCATTGAAAAAAAAAACATAAAGGCCACCCGTTCCTCTCGTGCACAATGTTGGCAACATTTTTTTGTTCGTTTGTGTAAGGTACGCGATGAGTAAGAAAAGTATCGCTATTTATGCATACATTTGCGTCATTTACCGAGCTGGTATTTTTTAGATAAAAGATGCTTATGCTAGTAAAATCTTTTCAAAGACTCGTTATCCCTATAGGTTTAAAGGATACCTATCAATTACGATTTGATAGTTTTCAAGCGGTTAAAAAAAGACGCATCACACTGCCCCGTATTTTGCGCTTGCGGTCAAAGCTTCTCTTTCAAATATCTGAATGTAGGCCAAATCGTGAACGTTGTTACTTGTACTATCTCTAGCACGTTGGATCGTAACCAGATAGCTCAGTATGTAAAGAACGTAACATTCAAATTTCATGACATAGAATTTGCCGATTGTTCTAAATATTTGGACCGAATAGGTTTTGGGAATTGAGGCGAACTTTCATTTTGGCATTATTAATGTTAGAAGTATAATAAACGAGCACACAGTTCACCTGGTGATAAGTGGCTCCTGTAGCCCTTGACATCTACTAGTCGCATTCTAAATTCTACATATACTTGAAAAGAGTACCGACTAGGGTCGCGTGCATGGATACTCCACTTCAGCATTGCGTTAGCTTTTACCGCTGCTCTTTAAAATAAACTCCAATGTAATCATTACGGACTTTAACAATGGAATAACTCGAAATTTATTCGACGAATACTTCGACAACGTGTATATACAAGTATGTACAGTGTATAAACATATATATACACGTCGTCAACTAACCCTATACACATACTTATCTCTATGGATGGACTATACTCTCGCAGAATACTTTAATGTAAGTTTGTTTAAGCAGCCATTCGCGAAGAACACGTTTTAACTACTTTCTGTCTATTTTACTTAGTCAAATAGCTGTTCTTGACTCCCATGCAGATCTCAAGGGAAATTCACTTATATAGAACGTTGTTTGTTTATATAAACATTGTTTGGTGACATGTGTTATAAATTAATCTTTATTGTTCTTAACTTTTATTCCATTTTTGAATAATGGTGGTGAATCATGAATAAAGTCATCAAACCAATTTCTAAAAATTTATAAAACCATTTCACAGGTTATTAATCAAGTTACAGTTTCCAACCTTTTGAAGTTTTTATTTGCATAGAAGATACAATATTTTCTTTGTTTACGAGATAGGTAGGTTTTAATTGGTAAACAAAAATATTATTATAATACAGAATTTGTTAGCAACGGTAAAGCAACCCTTATTGTATTAACACCATTATAATGAATATACAGGTAATTTTTCTATAAATAAACGTAATGCCTGAAGTTTAAATTAGTTCAAAAGGTTTATTGCTAGATCAAAAGATCTATGTAGGTCCACAAAGCTAGAAACGTAATGATTTTAATAATTTCACGTTGGAATGATTAACAGTATTACATTTTAAGTTCTTTTCCTTGGTGCAAAATCAAACTGTGATTAAAGTAAGAATAAAATTAAGCCGATGGCTCCTTTTGAAAGATATTAAAGTATACATTTGTTTTTGCGGAATTGCTTTTAAATATATTTGCTGAACGTAAGTATGACCAGATCCTTCCGCAACAATCAGAGACTGTATTTAAGTAATATATTTCTTTACAGACAAAATGAGAAATACAAATGATGAAAGACTTAATCAAAAAAATCTCACTAACCTGGTGCTAAATTCCCTCTTGGTTTGGCCCCTAATATAGCGAGATTAACGTTTGCCTTCCTTCCGTCTATGATAGGATTTGGATCCTTACAAGCCCGCTCCGCTGCTGCCCGGTCACCCATTATTACCTGACAATATAAAAAATAATACATAGTTAATAAAATTTCGTAAAATATGCACAGCGTAATTCTTTACGAAATTGAGGTAAACGAGGGCTGAGATTGAATGTGAAACATGTAATTGGATCTCCTGTTCCTTAAACTTACCAAACGAACGACAGCGTTATGCTGCTATTTCACGCTGATAGTCTCCAAGTGCGTTCTTTCTCGGCTGAGCAGTCTTGATACTTGTGATACTAATTTTTTTATTATTATTATATTGAGAGTAACAAACGAGCACTCAGTTCACCTGATGGCAAGTGATTCCTGCGGCATAACTACATTCATCCTTGACAAGGAATCATAATGCAGATGAGGAGTGAAATGGAATGTCTCGTCACCAGTAATAAAGGTATATACATCCTGGATTTGACTGCAGGCCAGTATTAATGGCGGTGGCGAAGAAATGGCTATTTTATGATGTTTAATTATGTGTTTCGTAAAAAATATAAAACTGTAATTAGGTTACGTAGGTAGGTTTTATTTTTATTACTTGAAACTTTTATCAAAATTAAACTAATTGTGATAAAAGTTTCAAGTAATTTAACTAAACAGAAAGTCTGGTTAAAGATATTATATAATAAAAATAATTACTTTAGTTATTAAATTTGATGATTATATTTAATTTATTGTACACTGTTATAATAAACAACAACACCTTAAATATATATATTTTCCTTTGATAATCTAAAATTTTGTTAAATAAGTAATTTGTTTTGTACCTAAGTGACGACTTTTAAGGAAAGCGTTCTCATAGATACATTAAAGATAATAGGTATGTTGCTGATCATAGATATGCCTATTACTTTAAATATTATAAGGATTTAAGTTATTGCGAGTAATATACAGTTTGGTCCGAATGTATTGAATTGGTATTACTCATGGCAAGTGATAATTAATCTCTTATTCTTCAAGATAGATAACAACGTTTTTGCGAATTTCCTCATCCAGATATCCAGAAACCCCGCGAATCAGAAATAATCAGCTCACTATTTTCGTTCGTCGAGTAAGGTGTGGTTAAGTGATTTATGATTGTGTTAAGTAATTTAATTTAGGATACACAAACATTGTTTATCGTCAGGAATCGAATCCAAGGTCACCATGCAGCATCTAAGTAATGCAATCACTGCTCCGCGCGATCAATAATTTCATATAAAGTAAATAAACATAACTTCGTGTCTTCCAAATATTTACTTAAACATATTTTGTTAATTTTTTTTTTAATTGTGAACATATTATTAAAAAGGGTGCAATGTTTGGACTTATTAAGAAAAAGTAAAGCTTTTATAATGTTTAATCGTTTTTATAAATCAAAAGAAAAAAATATATTTGGTTTGATATTTATTTTAATAAATTTTGATATTGCATTTTTGACTTATTTTGAAAAATGCTAAAAAAACATGATAACTCAAAAATGGTTCACTTTTGCATAATGCATATGGGGTTAAAATTATAGCAAATAGTCACCCCTATCACCTCCTAACGGAATACCTCGAATTACCAATAACTTTGTATATCAATCCCACTCCTAGGCAAGTTTCTTCACTCAAAGGATGTTAGAATTTACATGTCTTCAAAATATTTTTTATTTATTTCTATAGCAGGTTTCCTTACGTTTTCGTACGTGGCCACCGAGCACGTAGTAAATTTTTCGTACGTACATAGGGGATCGACCTGCCGGTTTGCTCGGGTATCGCGTATTAAAATCGTGCTCTTAGACTCTTAACCTTTCATTAATTTGTCAGTTAACCAAAACGCACATAGTCTATTTTGAGGTCGCAGCAACACATGGCAAACGTAACGGCGAATGTTTCGTAACACGTGCCGGAATAGAGAACCCCGAACATCGCCGTCGCAGGAAGTTCACCATAACTCTTGTTTACCGACGGCCACGTCTGTTCTGGGATATATTTAACCGCACCTAGCCCGGCGAGGGTTAGACACGTCGGGAGCGAGCCCTGCGTTATGTATATTGTAAAACATTGAATTTATTTAATTAATTGATAGTATAATTAATTTGTTTAAAAGTGAGAAATAAATAAATATATTACACATAGAACTCGTGCCGGATGTAAAATAGGTGATTAAAGCGTCTGTTTCATCTGGTTCGTGTTAGAAAGCGGAGACAGAAACAGTGGTAGAGCCAAACTGCTGCTAGTTTTTAGACACGTAAATGGGTCGGGCAGGTTTGATGTAATTGTAATTAACTTGATTTTTATAATATTAGAGTTACTTGCAAATATATGTGTTCAATGTATGGCGACTTTGACAAGTACGCAGTATATTTTATAGCGCCTAAGTCTACCACTTGCGCAAATACATATGCAATGTATTTGCACAAACAAACTAGCACTCACACTCGTCGTTGCCCCTTCCTTATTCCAGTCAGATACAGATCAGAGTCCAGTAAGATCGTTGACAGATTCAGATGCAGTGTCAGGTACACAGTTGTGATGCACAAATATTGTTCCTCGGCTGGGAGTCGAATCACCAAACGACCGTCGGTGTCTACCTTCGATAATAATGTACATTAAGTTTATTTATTTATAAGCCACATAAAAAAGGCAAAAGGCGGTTTTCAGCGGTTAAGAAGAATTCAGTCAAACCCGGGAACAATTACAGATGAAACTGGGAAGAAAAATATAAAAATGCAAAATACGTATATACTATATTATATATATTTTATAAAAAATGTTATACAACAAAGTAATAAGTGTAACGCAATTATACATTATAAACTTACATGAATATATTATGTAAGTTTATGAATTATTTATATAAATAGTATTGTATATTTTTTGATTTACATTATTGTGGCTATATATTAAAGTGAGTGAACACTACTCTAGAAAATTAACGACACTAAAATTTAAAAAAAAACTCAAGACCTTTAAATCGAGCTTAATAAAAGAAAATCGGGTTAAAAGAGAAACTTGCAGGATCCCCTCACCGTGTAACTTGAGTCCAAATAACACAGATTTTACATGGAACGTTAATGATATTCAATTAACACCTTAACTTTTGTTCGTGGCTGCAATATTTATTTGTAATATTAAGGATAAACAGTGTTCTGAGGAGTTGTTCTGATTAATTACAGCTGCCGAGTTTATTTTATAATCATCAAATACATAATACATCTAATGTTATTTTATTTTTAAACAGAAAAAATGCAGGACAAGTTGTTTCAATAAAATTTAAAAAAACTCAAGACCTTTAAATCGAGCTTAATAAAAGAAAATCGGGTTAAAAGAGAAACTTGCAGGATCCCCTCACCGTGTAACTTGAGTCCAAATAACACAGATTTTACATGGAACGTTAATGATATTCAATTAACACCTTAACTTTTGTTCGTGGCTGCAATATTTATTTGTAATATTAAGGATAAACAGTGTTCTGAGGAGTTGTTCTGATTAATTACAGCTGCCGAGTTTATTTTATAATCATCAAATACATAATACATCTAATGTTATTTTATTTTTTTAAACAGAAAAAAATGCAGGACAAGTTGTTTCAATAAAATTTACGTAAAAGTCAAACGAATCGACAGAGCGGTTTCTAAGAAAAACAAAAAACATTTCCATTAAAAGATCTGTATTAGTCTATTAAAATTACATCTGTAACGACCGTCAAAAAGTCTATAGAATACCCGAAATAAAATTATATACCGAGCACCGGTGACAATGAGCAAGTAAATTTAAAACTCTTGCCAATTAAATTTTAACGTGTCATTCATCACGATGAATACCAAGTGACAAGCTGTCAGTTATACACACTTCCCCTGTCACTGCGACAAGAAAACAATACAACAATTATTATTTTGTTTTCTTATTTAATTTTCTCCATGCCCACTCGGTTCATTTTGATCGTACCAATTTGACAATGATGTCTTTTAGACTGTCTCAGACCGCGGCGATATCTTACGGTGGTTATCAACTAGGTTACCTATCATATGAACAATTCGCGCAAATAAATAAGTACCAACTCGTGCCTTTTGGCTTTGAGTTACGTTCCGCAAGGGTTCTGGGGGTGCGATCATCACGCACGCCCCCGGGACGGGCTATCCCAGCGAAGCGCAGGGGGTTCGTTGGGGGTTTGTTGGTTGGTAAGGGTTCATTTAAAGAAAGAGCTTTGAGGCTTTGAGGTGCGACACGAGTAGTATAGAATAGAGAGAAGAAAGAGCGAGACGATGTAGACTCATTCAATAATCAGACTCGATTGATTTTGCGCCTTACAACGGTACGCAGATTATAGTTGTAAAACAAATTTGTTTTACAACTATTATTTGTGTCCGAGTTGGTCGCGCGACTCGGCCGCACGCCTCTGTCGCGCGTACTGCATCGCACGACTCTGCTTCTCACTCTAAATGGGAGAGCATTCAATGGTATATAATAGTGTAAGCGGACTTTTCCAATGTCATTTAATTGACGCGCATTGTGATCATCTGTCGCTTTGGAGATAAAAAAATGACTTTTTTCGGCTGCTATATATATTATAAGTACTATCTTTATTAGTTCACCTGTTGGTAAATGATGACTGCAGCAAAACATCTAAATCTGCAAAGACGACATGCTCAATAAAGAATCAAAATGCACAGACATTGTTCAAGGACTAAAATAGAATACCATTATTCGAAACTGCCGTGTTTCACGGATGTATTTCCACGTTACTCACGTCTGATAAAACGTAATTAAACAGAAAGGATTCATTTGTGACGTATTGTTTATGAATAATACCATTATCCTTTATTAAAGTGATATATGCTGCATAAAAACCAAATGTGCATGGTTTCCACTCGAGGGGAAGAAAGTTGTTAATACTACAATTTAAAGATTAAAATATTTAAATTTATACAAAAATGTAATCTTCTAATAGATAAATTATAAAACACCAAACTTATTCAGAATGATTTCTCCCAAGTGTTATTTGAATATTATCAATTGTTTGATATATTATTCTAAAATTAGGGCGGTCACTTGGATGGTGATTCCAGCATTGTTTCATCAAATCATATCGACACCCCTTATTTATTTGGTCGCTACTGGGATGGAAGAGCAAGGATAAACTTAGTTTAAAAGTCTGTTTTGCACTGCTTCACTTTGTGGGTGTTTGGATGCACCTCTCGAAAAAGTGATGTTATATTAATTTTATTTATTTGATTTAGATTACAAAGATCCATTACAAACATATAATTTTAACAAAAAAATAGAAATAATAATAATAACAAAAGCATTCATAATTACATATAACAAAAATAATACAAAGAAACTTCTTTTAATCAGCGTAGTGTTACGCTGAAGACATGAAGCTTTATAAGCCGATGAATCGGGAAACTATCGCCTCCTATCGGCAAACACGCTTAAGAGACTATTAGAGGCCGCTTTAGTACGATGTACGAGTGAAGCTACTTTCTTTCTGACCACTGCCTGAAATTCATTAGTGTTATAATGACGTTTTTCAGGCTAGAACCCGTAGCAATAAACATTCTTAAAATATAAATTACTTTTTAAAAATTATTACGTTTCGTCTGGTCAGGGATCCGGAGACCTTTATTACTGCTGACGAGGCGTTCCATTTCGGTCCTCAGGGTTGACAGAGGCTCTTAGGTGAATACAGGATAGGGTTACAATAGTTTCCTGATTTATGATTATTTTAGGTGTGGCTGAATACTATATTGTCATACTTTGACAGTGAACAGTATAACAATATTTTTGTACTATTTTTTGTATTAAATCAAGTTTTTGTTTACTTGATTAAAAATTAAAATTAAAATACTGCAAAAATTCATTAAAACTAATTTTACACGGAGCCAATGTTTATTTACTAATAATAGTAACTTTAGAACTATTTTCATTTAAACTTAAACTAAAACTAAAACCCATTTAAAATTCCCACTTGTGTATCGTTTGCTGGTTTTCATGTTAACTAAAAAACCTTTTGTCGTACCTCCTCATTGTGAATCACTTTACATATCGTATGTGCTTTCCTTGTTGCCAGCTAAGATAAGAATTCTTGCCGTCGAAATATCCGTTGATGTTTCGTTTTGCGGTCACCTGAAATAAAAGTTGTAAATGGCCTCTAAACAGTTTGGTTGTCCAGATTTCGGTTTGTTAGGCTGGACAGTATTTTATACCGGCCCACTATTAGCAATTTTACAACGTGCATGGTTTCAACGGGGCATCCCAGTATTAGTTCCTTATTTTACCACGTCTAAGGAAGAGAGAATAAAATCCTCGCCTTAATTGGGTTCCTCATGTAACAACATCCCATTGCATTTTAACGTTTTTACCCCTGTGAGTATACTAAGGAATAGTTCAGATTATTTCAACTGACGAACTTTATCATCCTACATCGCAACAGAATTCGAATTTCCATTCACACTATGTCGATACAAAATTGGAATTCCTCCGCTACGTGCTTTGTTATTAGTTTTCTGCCCGAAGGAGGCGAACTTAGACCAAGTTGCAAATTCTGTCAATGTGCACCGACTCTCCCAATACAATAACTCTTTTGAATGAATTAGAGACATTTTTTTAAAGAAGCGGGTTATCCATCCCAGATGGAATAGAATGAGATAGAATTTAGAGTTCTATCCTCTGAAGAGTATCACATTGGAAAGGGAATTGGCAAAAGTTTTGAGATAATTCAGTTAGAAGAAAATTTGCCTCCATGAGTAGGATGCCAAAACCGCATCCCATCTCAATCCGCTGACCTATGGTGCACGGCGATAACCTGCAAACCGCAACGGGCACGTGATAGGCATTATACTCTCGATCAAACAATGGTCCGATGAGCCTAGAGGTGCATTGACGGAAACTAGATAGCAACAAGATAAGAGGTCAGTAGTAGGTCCAACAGGAAGGTCAGATCATATCCCAAAGCACTCGTGAACGGACCACCCTGCGCGGTTTTACGTAATCCCTGCATATAAAGGCACGCATAGACGCGAGATTGGTCATCTCTGTCGACTGCCGAGACGTTGAGAACAGATATCATCCATAACGTATACACACACTCCTGCCCGCGATACAAACGAGTATTCCAATTTGTACCTCGGTCAGGAGAGGTATATCAGACGGAGAAAATGTTTGTGTCACGTTATAACCGTTAAGGTTATAATGAAGTTCCCTGATATTGTAGAAATCAACAGCGAGGGTGCCAGTGCCGTAGCCTTTTTACTCCGTTTACCCCTGGCAGGATGGCTGTAGAACGGAATTTTGTCCCCCACTCACCCAGAATACGTGGGGTAGCCTGAGCGTAGATGCGCATCGAGGGATTCTAAAAAACCAACGGTCCTGATATATGGTTTCAACGGTATTGTAGTTTATTAACATATCACACACACACATGTGTTATAATAAATAAAAACATTAATTCACTTTACAATTGAGTAATATAATCACGGTGTAAAGTAGAAATGTGTACCCTATGTGTATGTGGATATCCATGAATATATATTATTCATGGATAACATAGGGTACACATCATCAGAAGTTTTCAACAGATCATTGTAGCGTAATATAGCTCAACAAACAATTTATTGTCAGACCATACATACTCTTCTTCACATTCGCAGTATAGTCTTTCTTTTATAACCGAGCCCGTGGAAAATTGGCATTTAAAGCAGGCATTACCAATTTTATTATTGTCGGGACCTATGAAACTCCGCAATCGACATGTATAATTATGTCAAAGTTTTGTCGATTTGAATTTTTTCATGCAATATTGAATATGTTTTAAAAGAATCTCGATTCGAAAACCACTAGTAATACACACAATCGAACTCGGGGGACGCAAGTAATTAGTATATAGAATACTTAATTCTTTACTTCTTTCAATTCAAATCTTTGCCTAATTTAGACAATTTAAGATTTAAAAATTTTAATTAGTACTTTTATCATAATACATCTAAATGTCTCGGAACAGAATAGAAGGCGATCAAATAATTAACAATTCGCTGTATGTACAATTCCGATGCAAACTGTAACCGCTCTCCAGACTGAGCAACTAATAAGGCGGCGGATATCTCCATTTGATTTTACAACTAAATTACAGTGACTTCGACTTGACGTGAACAAGAAATTCTCAACCTATATCGTCTTCGAATATTTTGTCTTCATGCAATATCGACAGTCTTCAACTGCCGCATCCATCACAGCTTTCAAGGTACATCGCAGCATATGCAGACATTTCTAAAATAAAAAAAAAATGCGGAGCAAGTACAAGGTGACTGGCATTAGCTATAGATAACAAAACAAACTTACAACTGTACAATTCCATCAGCCCTTTATTATATCATAAAATATCCGGACAGAAGAAGGTTTACTAGTGAACTTTAGTAGCAGTCTACATATTAGATTTGCTCATTAAACCAAGATGAGCCCTTTATCACTGTAATAATGCTCAAAGTTACAAGAGAAAAGACAGCACCAACAGAAATTCATATCATCGTCTTGACTTTGTAAAAATGGTATTAACTTGAAAACTAAAGCAATTACAGAATTAGCTAACGCCTGAAGTGTTTTCTTTAAGACGTTTTGCGTTCATTTTCTTAATTTAAATTCAGTTGTAGAGAAGTTAAAGAGAAGAAACTAACAAGAAAACTTTAGCAACTTTACATTTTGTTGTCACTTTAGCAAATTATTTGTGTTCAACGATACTCGGTTTTTAATTAATTTTTTTTTAATGATTTTATTCGATCGTTGCTTAGATACATTTAACTTGTCTTCCATATTCCAAAGTCTAAAGACATCGTGATTCCTTATCGAGGATGAATGTGAGTACCATGGGCCTATGGAATCGCTTAACATTTGGTAAATAGTGTAGTAGTTTGTCATCCTTAATATAACAGTTGTAGAGCTACACTGCAGTTTGTTTTTAGCTGAAGAATAAGTGGGTCACCTCGATCGAGGTAGGTCAATGCCCTCACAGAATACCAGCGTAAAATAGCAGTATAATATTGCTGTGTTTCGTCGGGTGAGTGTAGGGATTCGGAGACCTTTATTACTGGTGATGAGGCATTCTATCTCAGTCCTCAAGAGTGACAACGCATCTGCATTATGATTCCTTGTCAAGGATGAATTCAGATTTCATAGGCCGCAGGAATTAATTACCCACGAAGTAATAAAAAAATGCTCTTAAAGGTCTCTGCCCACTACAACGGAGCATAGCATGACTGTGATACGATACGGTCTACTATGCCCACTAGAACGTATCAATAGCGTATCAAACTCGTGAATAAAGAGTTTAGTGGCTATAGCATCCGGATAGCATCCGTGTATCATATCCATATGGCTTCCGTTCTCTCAGTTGCAGTTCACCTGTGTTTTCGCGTGAGGCAGACGCGTCAGGAAGAGCGAGTGAACATTTTTGTAGAGAAAATTATTATTAACATTAATTATAATTAATTAATTAATTATAATTTATGAATTATTATGAAAATTATAATTATACGATGGCTATATAAAAAAAGAATTAACAATGATTAGACGAGGAAGAAAGAGAAAACAATAACATCAGTTGATCATGTTACTGGGTTCACGCGGCTTTTAAAAAAAGAAAAGCTGAGGGAGAATACTTTTGACTGCTATTTCACGATGGTATTCTATGAGTGCGTGGTCCTTTTCCGGCCAAGCCAGATACATTCATGTATAATAAATAGGTAAAGAGGCATTCCTGACGAAGGTTGGGGAAGGGGGGTGATATGCAATGTTAATAAAAATTATGAATGAATGTAGAGGCCACAGTTATCACTTACAATCAAGTGAACTGTTCCTGTTTGTCACTCCTAATATAATAAACAAAAATTTTTATTTTACAATTAAGTGTATGTATAAATGTGCTATAACTATAACATTTATTTAAAGATGAAGACATGTTTGAATAAAATAGTTCAATTACTATATTCATCATTGATGTTTAGTATGCAGCTGCTACGTCGCGGAATCGATTCCAAGCCGTAGAAAAATGTTTGTGTATCACAAATTGTTGGTTTTCGGGTCTGGGGTGTGTTGTTGTTGTCCACTGCATCTGAACCTTCCTCCGATGTTATTGCATGTATGACATCGGAATAGAGTGGTTGACGACAAGTGAGTATTTGTGCAAATGCATACGGCACTATAAAATATTCTGCGCAACTGATGTGGTCTGGTAATAACTAGATCGTAGTGGTCGAAATCGACCAGGAGAACACCAACATTATCATGTGACACTTATTTCAAAATAAACTAAACTTATATATTGTAAATACATTACAGGTGTGCTTATCAGCGGGCGTAGGTCTGGGTTCAGGTTCGCGACTTAAGCTATCATTCATGTTGCATTCAATCAAATTCAACGTCGACGTCCCCTTTTCCAACATGGCCGCATCGCCACAAGAACTTAAAGCTAACGCCGCCAGGAAGGTATTTATGATACTATTTACACTGGCAGACTTTAAGACTTGCATCATGCTACAGAGTCTACAGGTCTTTGAAAATATTGATATCACTAATTTAATCCTCAGGTTCTACTTGGATTTGGGGACAGTCCGAACAACGCAGCCTGGAATTGCGGGGTTCCCCATTAGCGAACGATTCATACTAACGGCTGGCCATTGCACTTTTTTCAAAGAATGTGAGTGTTTTATTAACAACAATGATAGACAAATGAAGACAAACCATCAAGATGTTCCATGCTGCATATATACTGGAATATATATGAAAAGTATGAAAAGTGGGCAAAGTAAAAGAACCTGCATAATGACAAGATCAAACGAACTAGAGTAACGGAGGTACGCAACGAATCAGCACGACCAAGCTTGGAAAACGTCCTCACAGAACACGACGTGTTTCGTTTGGTGTTTGTAGGGATCTGGGTCTCCAATTACAGGTAACGACGTATACCATCTCAGTCCTCAATGTTCAACTTGAATCTTTGTTACGGATGAATGGAAACGTCAAGAGTTCTACATCATTTACCATGTGAACTGGGTATTCGTTTCTCGTTCCTAATATAAAATAAACTCGAATTCGTTATCAAGTAAGGGTACGTTGTTATCCTTTTATCTTTCAGGCCGGTTAGCTATGCTCTCCTCGGTGTTCTGGATAACGTACATTTATTAATCACGTAATACTTAACAATACTTTTGTAACATATCTACAATCTAATATTAATAGTAATACATGTAAATATATTATACGTCTTATTACTAATAGTCATAATAATAATACGTATATATGTGTATCATTAAAATTGATATACAATTTATTGTAAATCATTGTTTAATAGTCTGTCGGTGCATTGGAAATTGTCTTGACAAAAATCGGGTTTTAATTGATTCTCATAATTTGTAATTTCTAAACGGAACAGAGTTGTCACTCTGACGTAACACCGAACTCTGGAGGGGCGGCCATTTTGGTAAACATAGAAAAATTGGTCAGTTGACGTTTGGCAGTTGACAAGTGACCGCGCACGCATTCACGTGTTCGGCGGACGTCATAATGTCTGTCAGAAATTGTTTCATTAATCTTGTATATTGCAATCTTTATTTTAATTGTAATTTTGTCAAAGTTAATTATTATAGCAATGTAATAAAGCGGCCATATTTTATTAGAACTATCCTCTCCTCACCCGGTAACCCACGTCATAGTGTAAAAATCAGTAAAACCCACTTAGTAAAATCGGAAAGTCACTCCAATAGGGACGAAATCCCTTCAAGTCTATATTTCATAAAACATAGATAGTCTAAAAGTAAAACTAAGTAGTTGTTAGGTACTAGGCAAGCATCGGCATTCTTCTGGTTATTATATATTTTTATAAATGCAGACATACTCAACTTACACATTTTTACTCGGCTGAAAATTAAACAGGATGTGAGAAGCTGCAGTGGGTCTCTAATCTAATCACTATGCCATACAACCATAACATATTCTTGTTGTGTAACAGCAGGTGAGAGAATATAATGCAAAACATAGAAAAATTGGCCAGTTGACGTTTGGCAGTTGACAAGTGACCGCGCACGCATTCACGTGTTCGGCGGACGTCATAATGTCTGTCAGAAATTGTTTCATTAATCTTGTATATTGCAATCTTTATTTTAATTGTAATTTTGTCAAAGTTAATTATTATAGCAATGTAATAAAGCGGCCATATTTTATTAGAACTATCCTCTCCTCACCCGGTAACCCACGTCATAGTGTAAAAATCAGTAAAACCCACTTAGTAAAATCGGAAAGTCACTCCAATAGGGACGAAATCCCTTCAAGTCTATATTTCATAAAACATAGATAGTCTAAAAGTAAAACTAAGTAGTTGTTAGGTACTAGGCAAGCATCGGCATTCTTCTGGTTATTATATATTTTTATAAATGCAGACATACTCAACTTACACATTTTTACTCGGCTGAAAATTAAACAGGATGTGAGAAGCTGCAGTGGGTCTCTAATCTAATCACTATGCCATACAACCATAACATATTCTTGTTGTGTAACAGCAGGTGAGAGAATATAATGCAAAACATAGAAAAATTGGCCAGTTGACGTTTGGCAGTTGACAAGTGACCGCGCACGCATTCACGTGTTCGGCGGACGTCATAATGTCTGTCAGAAATTGTTTCATTAATCTTGTATATTGCAATCTTTATTTTAATTGTAATTTTGTCAAAGTTAATTATTATAGCAATGTAATAAAGCGGCCATATTTTATTAGAACTATCCTCTCCTCACCCGGTAACCCACGTCATAGTGTAAAAATCAGTAAAACCCACTTAGTAAAATCGGAAAGTCACTCCAATAGGGACGAAATCCCTTCAAGTCTATATTTCATAAAACATAGATAGTCTAAAAGTAAAACTAAGTAGTTGTTAGGTACTAGGCAAGCATCGGCATTCTTCTGGTTATTATATATTTTTATAAATGCAGACATACTCAACTTACACATTTTTACTCGGCTGAAAATTAAACAGGATGTGAGAAGCTGCAGTGGGTCTCTAATCTAATCACTATGCCATACAACCATAACATATTCTTGTTGTGTAACAGCAGGTGAGAGAATATAATGCAAAATATAATAATATGTCGATTGAATAGCCAACATATACACAAGGCTGCCAGCCTCTGTGTTCACAAGACATGTTTTGAAGAGTGTGAATTACATAACTTATTTCATCCAAATTTTCTTTGCATTATCATGCATCAAGAGATATATATGATAACCAACTCCAGTTTTTACCCTTTCGTAGTTTACTTGTATGGTAACTTGTAACCATAATATATTTATAGGTACAAATAAATCAATAAAAGAAGACCATGTCATATTATTCCATTTTACTTACAATGCACCATATTCAACATATTTTTCTGTTAAGAATATATATTTATATATATAAGGATATATTGGTGTTCATGGTTAGAATCATAATTTACCAAACATTAGGTGTGGTTGTCAATTGTAACCCTAGTCATACAATTTACTAAAATATTATCGAAATACTTTTGGGTTGTTACCTACCAAAATGTCAAATATTTGATCTACCTGCAATCTTCAGCAGAATCAAGGACAAACACAGACAACTGTTGACTTCACAGATGTGACCCACCATGAACAACTTTTGAAGGACTGGTGGGATGAACAGGGAGCAATCAAACCTCTTCATAGCATGAATTTAATAAGGTATAAACATATTCAACTTATATTAATAGAAGAATAAAACACAAATCTACAAAGATATTAATAATTTTTCATCATCACTCTTCACAAAATAAATGTAACATTGGTAATGTTATTGCATTTATTAATAAATAGTAATATTTATTAAAATCAAGGATGCAATTTGAATGCTTGTAATTGTGATACAAGGATTGTAACTTTTTGCTTACCCCTTATAAGAGCTGTGGTAGGTTAGCTTCTTGGGTACTGGAAAAATTAAAAATCAAACCAAGTTCTATTCCTTTGATAGCACCAATGAAATTATAAATAGCAGTTTTAAGTGCTGATTTTTTTTGATTAAGGATAACCAATATGAGTTTTTTTTTTTTTAAATATGAAAAATCCATATAAAGATGCAACAGCATTGGAGCCATGTGGCTGGCTATGCTCTAATACCCTGTCTAAAGAGGAGGCCTGTCCTGAGTTGTGGGACCTAAAATATAAATAGGCTATACCTTACTAGTCTCTTACATAGTTTTTAATTCATAATATAATTCATCTGCAGCATGATTACCTTGGAATAATAGGAAGATCAAGATATATAGCTATAGAATAAAATTTTTATTACTGATTCTTGTAGTACTTCAGCTGACATGCAATAGAAGAGATTTTAATTTTGATACTGCACATTCTAATGCAGTGTTATTCTCATTGAATTAATTTATCTAAATCTCTTCTTTATACATATTAAACTTTACTATGATAGGGGGACATACTACAACTAGTTTTTAACTGACATGAATGTTTCAGGAATTTTCCGGTTGCTATCCTAATGAAACGACTTACTACCTGCAGTGATTTGACAGGGACCTTAACAGGGCGAATACGTTACTGGTTTGTCTCTTATGGACTTTTTCCTGTTCGTTCAGATGAGTGTGGAGTTTGTTCGTTACGAAGGAGTATGAGTTGAATTGCAGGTGGACCTCTAACGTCTCTTCAACTTATACATCAATCTATTGCCAGCTTAGTGCCAATGTTGGATGTCATATCGATAGAGTTAGTATCAAACTAAAGTTAGGTTATGCAGATAACATGGTGCTGCTGAGTCCATCGATTTGTGTCTTGAAAAGACTCCTCGCGTTAAAAGAGTCGTATATGGAGGCCCAGTTTCTCTACAATGTGCAAAAAAAGTGTGTTGTTATTGTCTCAAATAATGTTATAAAAAATTATAATGGAACTATCACAAGAAAAATATTAAGAAACTTATTGAATTTTAGTGAGTAAAGAAACACTTACAACATGACAAACCAATCCCCTGTTGTTGCTCCTGTAGCTGCTTGTGTAATGTGCTAATTAAAAAATAATAAATGACATAAATAGTGATATGTGATGAAACTTTTTGTTTAATTTACAGAGATGTTTGTCACTTTCGTAATTATCGGTTTGCTTATAAAAGGTAATTAAGGAATATTCCTCATAAAAAATATCAATGAAATATGATTTAAAAACTGTTTGTTATTCTATTATAATATAATAATTATTTAATCGTACATATTTGATGAAAACACTTTGATTTGATGTAATAGGATAACGTTATAACGCTATATTAGATAATTTATATATTTAAAAATAGGTAGTAAATAAATACAAAATTATATTCAGAAAGTCAATAACTTTATTAATAACACCTTTTTCCTCACAAAATATGACATGAAGGCGTTCATACCGGCAGCGCAAATTGAAAAAACCGGCATCATTAGATTTGTTCCAGCGAATATATCTAACAAAGAACTTTACACAAGACTTTCTTCAACATATGAAATAGTGGCAATAAGAAGGTTTTCAAAGAAAGTAGGACAAGAGCGAATTCAATTGCAGACTGTAAGCATCACTTTCTTATCTAATGTACTGCCTAATAATGTACAATATGATCTATTCTCTATAGGTGTTTTAAATTTAATCATTCAGCAAAGACTTGTAATGGTAAACAAAGATGTAGTAAAACAAAACCGCAACCTGTAAATACTAATGTAATTGCAAATAAGTCTGTAAATATCTATGCAAATAAGTCTGTAAATATCTCTGCAAATAAGTCTATACGAGATGTACATAAAGTTAAAATAGTCCATTCTAAAGAAAACCTTAAAACTCAAATAATTTCCAACAACGATGTACTTATGGCCCTAGTGCAGACGTTGGTAGAATTAGCCAATAAAGATGACAGTACGCCCACTAATATTAAAACTATTAAAGATGCATTATTAAAAAACTTAACATAATGGATTGTGTAGGGCCTATTCCTACACAATCCAAGCTGTAATGCCAAATAAAAAACCTTTATTAATCCATTGTTTTAAGCAACAAAATATTGATATATTTGCTTTCTTGGTTTAAAGATAATAATTTTAAAATACCAGGATATAATATTTACAACAAAAATTCAAACAATGCACATAATGGAGTCGCAATACTGATTAAACCATACCCGTAAGTATAACATATTAAATACCAGATTTTATGAAGACATTCAAACAGTTGCTGTGTCTGTATCAACTGGACATAGTAGTTTAACAATTCTCTGTATATACTGTCCACCTGCAAGTGGGCGAATACGAATTAATAGACTCCGTTCCATTATTAATGATCTGCCAAAGCCCATATTTATGAGTGGTGATTTTAATGCTCATCATATTGCATTCGGTTGTCAGTCAACCAAAGGTAGAGGTCAGGGTTATTTAATTTAATTGATCACTTAGATTTATGTATTTTAAATGATGGTAGACCTACAACTATAAATCGCTCTAGACAAACTCCTTCTGCCATTGATGTAAGCTTCATCAGTGGCAGCCTTGCACCACTATGTGAATGGTCTGTACATGATGACAGATCCAACAATAACAGAGATTTCATTACATATAGATAAATATCATCTCAATTCCCTGTAGATAGGTTCATATATAAAAAGCTGACTGGGCAACTGACCACCATCTCCTTGGTGGAATAGTATATGTGAACAAAGTGTTATTGCTCCATATAATGCACTAAAACTATATAATAAAGAGCCTACTATTGAAAATTATATTAATTACAAAAGAAAAGATGCTCAGAAAAAGAGAACAATTTCAGAACAGAAAAAATTGGATGGAACAACTTGTGTAACACTTTTAATAGAAATACTCACATAAGTAAAATTTGAATTTATTAAAATGTTCAAAGGCATAAATCATATACAGATGAGTTTATATCTCCACTCTTGGATAAATTATCAGATAATAACAATTTAATTGAAGTAGATCAATTGAACATTCTTTTTGAAATTAACAATTATAACCCAAATTCTAAATGGGTCTTTACTGGTTCCATTTTCATGGTCTGAATTTTTAACAAGTTTGCAGTCTAGACGAAATACAACTCCTGGCTTAGATGATTATCCTTACATTATAACTAAAAACTTAGATGTATCTGCCCAAAAGTTGTTTTTTAAAATCCTCAATTTGCTTTGGCGTAATAAATCTATTCCACAGTCATGGAAAACACAGTGTGTTGTCCCAATACTTAAGCCCGAAAAATCTGCTGAGTTTGCTAGTTCTTATAGACCAATTTCCTTGTCATCCTGTCTTGGTAAAATATTCGAAAATATGGTGAGTCCGTCTTGAATGGTATGTTGAATCCAAGTGTTTAATTCCACATATACAATATGGCTTCCGCAGAGGGCGTAGTAGTGCAGACAGTTTCACCTCTTTAATCTCCGACCTGAAAAATGCAAAATAGAAAATTTTTATATTTATTTATATTTAAGCTAGCTAGTTTCGAGTCATAGGCCGTAGTCACCACCATAAGATGAACTTTGTTCTGTTGCCGCTCCTAAAATTATTAGAGAAACAAGTTGACTTGTTTTACCTTTTATTTTTCTGAGGACATTTAGTAAACATTAGGACTTACTAGCTAGCATTAATGTTCGGAATGAGACTAATTCTAAGCGACTCTCTATCAGTATGGGTACCAACAAGTTCTGTGATATGCTGATAGTGCTGTTATTTGTATCTACCTCAGTTGGTGTGTACCGCGTTTTTATTTGTATTTTCTACCATCGATCTGAAACCAGAATCATCCAACCCATGTTCGCCAATGCTCTCGTATTATAACTTTCCTTTTCTTATGCTTCTTATTACATATAGTAGTAGAAATGAATGCAAGGTATAATTATAGAAATATTACTGTTGATTTTTTGACAGCCGACACTTGTATCTAGATGATGATGTGAGCAGCATGAGTGTTAGCTAGATCGGATCACGTCCTCACAATACTGCGGTGTTTCGTTCAGAGACTGTCCGAATGAAGCGGGCATCACTAAGTTAGCGAGGGCAGCGAAGCTGCAGTTTGGTTCAAGCTGCAGAATGAATGGGTCAGCTCAACCGGGGTAGGGCCACGCCCTCACAGAACCAGCATGAAATAGCAGCATAATGCTGCTATGTTTGGTCTGGTGATTGTAGGGAACCAGTGACCTGTTTTACTGGTGATAAGATTATGTGACTGCATTATGATTTCTTGTCAAAGATGAATGTAGATATCATGGGCTGTAGGAGTCACTTACTATCAGGTGTCCTGTGTGCTCGTTTGTTACTCTCAATGTAATAAAAAAATAAATAAAAACGCGTTGAGACACAGCTACCACGGCTCTATCGCATGTCGGATTAAGGTATCGAATTAAATAAGGCGACGAAGCATATGCTTATGCAATTATACGATATCGTGCGTAATCGCTAACATCTGGTAATAACCGGAAGAGGTCAATTTAGTCGAAATTGATTAAGAGGACACAATAATGTTATTCCTGAAAACTATCTCTTCCATACCCATCAATTTAGGCATGCAACACTCAAGTAATAAACAAAATCGTACCTTATATAGATAGATCCCCAACAACAGCACAAGGTCTACTATGCGGTATTCTCCAACACTGTCCGATATATATCTGGAAATAGACAATAGTTTATATAAAATTAGAAAACAGTATCCACGGCCATGTTACTCTTTCTGTATTTCACATCCAATTAATGTAGTTCAAATAAGTCTGTACGAGATGTAAATAAAGTTAAAATAGTCCATTCTAAAGAAAACCTAAAACTCAAATAATTTCCAACAACGATGTACTTATGGCCCTAGTGCAGACGTTGGTAGAATTAGCCAATACTACTAAAGATGCATTATTAAAAAACTTAACATAATGGATTGTGTAGGGCCTAGTCCTACACAATCCAAGCTGTAATGCCAAATAAAAAACCTTTATTAATCCATTGTTTTAAGCAACAAAATATTGATATATTTGCTTTCTTGGTTTAAAGATAATAATTTTAAAATACCAGGATATAATATTTACAACAAAAATTCAAACAATGCACATAATGGAGTCGCAATACTGATTAAACCATACCCGTAAGTATAACATATTAAATACCAGATTTTATGAAGACATTCAAACAGTTGCTGTGTCTGTATCAACTGGACATAGTAGTTTAACAATTCTCTGTATATACTGTCCACCTGCAAGTGGGCGAATACGAATTAATAGACTCCGTTCCATTATTAATGATCTGCCAAAGCCCATATTTATGAGTGGTGATTTTAATACTCATCATATTGCATTCGGTTGTCAGTCAAACAAAGGTAGAGGTCAGGGGTTATTTAATTTAATTGATCAGCGTTCATCAGAGTTTGCTAGTTCTTATAGACCAATTTCCTTGTCATCCTGTCTTGGTAAAATATTCGAAAATATGGTGAAAGTCCGTCTTGATTGGTATGTTGAATCCAAGTGTTTAATTCCACATATACAATATGGCTTCCGCAGAGGGCGTAGTAGTGCAGACAGTTTCACCTCTTTAATCTCTGACCTGAAAAATGCAAAACATAGAAAATTAAACACTGTTTGCGTATTCCTAGACATTCAAAGTGCTTTTGACAGTGTTGATCCTGGCATACTAGTTCAAATCATGTCTAGGTTAGATGTGCCCGGGCACTTATGTAAGTGGATTTATAACTTTTCGAACAACAGGACAACCTATGCTAGGCATAACAATATTTTATATGGACCCAAATGTGCCTCAAGAGGTACAATGTAGGGTGCCACATTATCTCCATTACTGTACAATATATACACAAGTGATATTTGTAAATATGTAAATGATAGGAATATAAATATTTTACAATTTGCTGATGACATTGTATTATACAGCAGTAATTACAACTTAGTGATTGCAATAGATAATATGAACAAATCCTTATTTCAACTATTACAATATTATAATGATCGTTTACATTTGAAAATTAACCCCTCTAAAAGTAGTGTTATGTTTTTGGCAATGAAGCCTCAAATTCAAATATATAAATTTTAGTAATAATACTGGACCAAGAACTAAATTTTCATGAACATATTAAATACCAGATTTTATGAAGACATTCAAACAGTTGCTGTGTCTGTATCAACTGGACATAGTAGTTTAACAATTCTCTGTATATACTGTCCACCTGCAAGTGGGCGAATACGAATTAATAGACTCCGTTCCATTATTAATGATCTGCCAAAGCCCATATTTATGAGTGGTGATTTTAATACTCATCATATTGCATTCGGTTGTCAGTCAAACAAAGGTAGAGGTCAGGGGTTATTTAATTTAATTGATCAGCGTTCATCAGAGTTTGCTAGTTCTTATAGACCAATTTCCTTGTCATCCTGTCTTGGTAAAATATTCGAAAATATGGTGAAAGTCCGTCTTGATTGGTATGTTGAATCCAAGTGTTTAATTCCACATATACAATATGGCTTCCGCAGAGGGCGTAGTAGTGCAGACAGTTTCACCTCTTTAATCTCTGACCTGAAAAATGCAAAACATAGAAAATTAAACACTGTTTGCGTATTCCTAGACATTCAAAGTGCTTTTGACAGTGTTGATCCTGGCATACTAGTTCAAATCATGTCTAGGTTAGATGTGCCCGGGCACTTATGTAAGTGGATTTATAACTTTTCGAACAACAGGACAACCTATGCTAGGCATAACAATATTTTATATGGACCCAAATGTGCCTCAAGAGGTACAATGTAGGGTGCCACATTATCTCCATTACTGTACAATATATACACAAGTGATATTTGTAAATATGTAAATGATAGGAATATAAATATTTTACAATTTGCTGATGACATTGTATTATACAGCAGTAATTACAACTTAGTGATTGCAATAGATAATATGAACAAATCCTTATTTCAACTATTACAATATTATAATGATCGTTTACATTTGAAAATTAACCCCTCTAAAAGTAGTGTTATGTTTTTTGGCAATGAAGCCTCAAATTCAAATATATAAATTTTTAGTAATAATACTGGACCAAGAACTAAATTTTCATGAACATATTAAATATATATCCCAAAATGCTCACACAGGACTAAATGTGCAGACCCTTTTATATATTTGTCAATATTGTATAAAAGTATTGTTAGAAGTCACTTAGATTATAGCTCACTCGCTTATATGAAAGATTTTGAGACAAATCTTACTTGCTGAAAGATACTGTCTCAAATTAATAGCATTTAAAAACACTCAAGTAATAAACAAAATTGTACCTTATATAGATAGATCCCCAACAACAGCACAAGGTCTACTATTCGGTAATTCTCCAACACTGTCCGATATATATCTGGAAATAGACAATAGTTTACATAAAATCAGAAAATAGTATCCATGGCCATGTTACTCTTTCTGTATTTCACATCCAATTAATGTAGTTCAACAGACAATTAAAAATAATTCAGAAATGCTTAAATTTTTGGAGGAAAATACAAAGTACTATGTTATCTACACTGATGAGAGCATAGCAAGTGATTATGTACATGCTGCTCTATATGATCCACAAGCAAAATTTTCTTCAAGCTTTCTAGAGCGTTTTGTACATCCTTCTACACGAGAACACACGGCCTGTGGCTGTTCTATACACGTCCAATACAACAATGTGTTCAGGTCGTTGTTGGGGCTGCCTCGGTCCTGTAGCGCGTCGGGGATGTTCGCCGAGGCACGAGTCAATTGTTTCTATACGACCATGCGGAAACGGTGCACATCCCTGTATTTTCGGGTCCGGGTCAGCTCGAACAGCATCCTGAGGGTATTAGCAGACCGTTATGACTGTCAGTCCTTAACCATTGTGCCAAGGTTCACTTACTGACTAATAAATAAATAAATAATTAATAATAATAACCTCATAGGTAAATAAATATGATATAAGTCGCAATTAATGCTTTAAGTTGACATTTGAACTATATTTGACATTTAATAATTTTATAATCTTAGTGGAGCAGACCTAATTGTTTATTGTTATTTTCTCTGTTTATGCTATGTTTTTGTCTATGTGTGTTGTGTATTAATTGTTATTTATTTAAATGTATTAATGGATCACTGTTATCCGATAATAATAAATGAATTGAGAATTGAATTGAATTATTCTGCATGAACCCTGCTCTATATGTACGGCAGAGGCATATGCAGTGTATCAGGCATTAATGCGTATTCGCGAAATCAATAATTTCTGATTCCACGAGTTTGATGACAGCTTTAACTACCCTCACAGTTAAATTCAAGTCTAATTATATCCTTTACTTCATCAAACAAATAATTCACCAATATCACATTAAAAATATCCAAATTTACTTTCTATGGGTGCCTTCCCACAAAGGTATCTCTGGCAATGAAATGGCTGATAAAACTGCATATGAAGAAGTTAATGCTGTCGACGTTAGAAATACAATGAATGTTCCTATGTCCGATTACTTGCAATGTATTGACCAGAACACTCAAAAGTTGTGGTTAGAAATGTGGAAGAAAGATCAAGATACGAAAGGAAAATGGTATGGAAGCATACAAGAAAGCTTACCTGCAAGACCTTGGTATCATCGTATGCAAGATGCTACTCGAGACTTTATTACTATCATAAATGGACTCGCGGTCGCTTCTGTTCACGAGCTCGTTTTACTGGCTTTCTGTTTTAAATTCAAAATTTTATATTACGAAACTCTATAGAGGAGTAATGTCGTTTATTATTATTCATTACAATGAGGTTGCGACAAGTTACGTGTACAGTAGCGGTCCAGAGCACACGGTACTCTGGTGGCGAGGCATTTCACATGTCCTCAGGGCTGACAACGCGTCTGCAGTAAGATTCCTTATCGAGGATGGATCCCTTGCTGTCAGGCGAACTGTATGCTCGTCTGTCACTGTCAATACATTAAAGAAAGAAACGGCTCGCGTTGTATAGGAGGTTGCACCCACGTGTTGTCACCGTGTGGTCACGAGTCCTGTAATATGAAGCTCGATACATGGAGGATGAAAATTAAAAATAATTCAGAAATGCTTAAATTTTGAGGAAAATACAAAGTACTATGTTATCTACACTGATGAGAGCATAGCAAGTGATTATGTACATGCTGCTCTATATGATCCACAAGCAAAATTTTCTTCAAGCTTTCTAGAGCGTTTTGTACATCCTTCTACACGAGAACACACGGCCTGTGGCTGTTCTATACACGTCCAATACAACAATGTGTTCAGGTCGTTGTTGGGGCTGCCTCGGTCCTGTAGCGTCGGGGATGTTCGCCGAGGCACGAGTCAATTGTTTCTATACGACCATGCGGAAACGGTGCACATCCCTGTATTTTCGGGTCCGGGTCAGCTCGAACAGCATCCTGAGGGTATTAGCAGACCGTTATGACTGTCAGTCTTTAACCATTGTGCCAAGGTTCACTTACTGACTAATAAATAAATAATTAATAGTAATAACTTCATAGGTAAATAAATATGATATAAGTCGCAATTAATGCTTTAAGTTGACATTTGAACTATATTTGACATTTAATAATTTTATAATCTTAGTGGAGCAGACCTAATTGTTTATTGTTATTTTCTCTGTTTATGCTATGTTTTTGTCTATGTGTGTTGTGTATTAATTGTTATTTATTTAAATGTATTAATGGATCACTGTTATCCGATAATAATAAATGAATTGAGAATTGAATTGAATTATTCTGCATGAACCCTGCTCTATATGTTCGGCAGAGGCATATGCAGTGTATCAGGCATTAATGCGTATTCGCGAAATCAATAATTTCTGATTCCACGAGTTTGATGACAGCTTTAACTACCCTCACAGTTAAATTCAAGTCTAATTATATCCTTTACTTCATCAAACAAATAATTCACCAATATCACATTAAAAATATCCAAATTTACTTTCTATGGGTGCCTTCCCACAAAGGTATCTCTGGCAATGAAATGGCTGATAAAACTGCATATGAAGAAGTTAATGCTGTCGACGTTAGAAATACAATGAATGTTCCTATGTCCGATTACTTGCAATGTATTGACCAGAACACTCAAAAGTTGTGGTTAGAAATGTGGAAGAAAGATCAAGATACGAAAGGAAAATGGTATGGAAGCATACAAGAAAGCTTACCTGCAAGACCTTGGTATCATCGTATGCAAGATGCTACTCGAGACTTTATTACTATCATAAATAGACTGCGTTTTGGTCATAATACTGCACCGTCACACCTTGCTCGACTCGGCATTATTGCGAATAAAACCTGTTCACATTGTAATTCAAGTGATGGAACTGTGGAGCACATTATCTTGGATTGTAAAAAATTTTTGATCGACAGACTAGTGTTGGACAGTGAACTTAGTGATGTTGAAAATAACTGTGATTTATTATCCCGCCCGCCACTATTAAAACAATTGTTACAAGACGAACTTACTTACAAGCACATCTACAAATACATAAAGAATACAATTAAAACAATTTAATGGAATGTGCTCTTAGGCGTAATATTTCGTCTATGAATGTGCTGTGGAAAATAAGAGTTGACCTAAAGGTTGTAAATACCAGGTCACAAAATCCCAAAAAAAATTAATACGGATTCTGGCGGGAACCTTGAAAAAGAAAAAAAACTCAACCAACACAGACTTTAAAGTGTATGTGGAATCCACAAACGACGATAGATTGGGCTACAAGAGCCCTATTTACATAAATGGTGCGACGGGTATTCAGAGGGTGAAAGCTAATAAAATAGCAGTATCAGTTATTTTCAAGCAATATATGAAAGGTTCAAAGGTCTTTAATATATATGTATATTAAAGACCTTTGAAAAGTTTTATGTGTATTATAAAAATATATGATTGGTAAGCGTTAGGACCCACCTCTGCGATGGACTCGCGGTCGCTTCTGTTCACGAGCTCGTTTTACTGGCTTTCTGTTTTTAAATTCAAAATTTTATATTACGAAACTCTATAGAGGAGTAATGTCGTTTATTATTATTCATTACAATGAGGTTGCGACAAGTTACGTGTACAGTAGCGGTCCAGAGCACACGGTACTCTGGTGGCGAGGCATTTCACATGTCCTCAGGGCTGACAACGCGTCTGCAGTAAGATTCCTTATCGAGGATGGATCCCTTGCTGTCAGGCGAACTGTATGCTCGTCTGTCACTGTCAATACATTAAAGAAAGAAACGGCTCGCGTTGTATAGGAGGTTGCACCCACGTGTTGTCACCGTGTGGTCACGAGTCCTGTAATATGAAGCTCTCGATACATGGAGGATGAAAATTAAAAAATAATATCGACAAAATGCACAACAAATAGTTTTATTATTTTATGAATTGTGCAGTATTCGCGTTAATATCAGAAACATTATTTTACTGAATATATGTACCTATTTTAAACTTAAAGTTCTTAAAACGAATAGACGTTTCAAATAGAAATATAATTATAATCGCAACCACTTGTGAGACTACAGTAGCCTTGCCCACTTCCAACGCTATACAAATAAATGCACGTAATTCAATCAAACGTAGAAAAGAACCTTTAACGCTTAAACGTTCTCTGAAAAGTTTGATGCTGAAAAATGTTCTCTGACTCATGAAAGAAATAATAATAGTTAATTCCCGCCACAGCTACCGTGGCAGCGGAGGTAAACCTAAAGCTCCATTGTGCGCTCTCTTATTAACTAGTTACGTATAATCGTCATCATTAAGAACTCAGGCTCAGATTACTAAGATTAGCCCGTAATTATAAGCGGAGCGAGGACAGCCTGCAGTTGTCGGCGCGGAGGAATGCATCGCGGGCGAGGACACGCCGCGGCTAATTACCGGGCGGTGGCGGTGACGTGCGCGCACACAATACGCGATAATTCGCGCCTCATTACGTCCTTGGCCACCGCTAACTCGTTCTTATTATTTCATTCTATCTACATTCTTGCTGTTTGAAAACAATCAAAAGGTAATTTTCACAATGCATCAGCATTGTGCACAACGGACGGACTACCAGGGGAAAGTTGTCCAGTAATGTTGCGGTTGGCTTCACGAGCCGCACACACGTGGTCTACATAACAATCATGGCACTATCTAAGGTCCTACCTCATAAATACCTTAGGTGTAAGTTATGTTGCAGAACTCAAGTTAAGCTTTGCTGTATCGAGTCAACTGTTAATATTTACGTTTATTTAATAAATAACTACATATTTTACAATTTTACCAATTACTGATTATTATTTTTTTCTCAAACATAAAAAGCTCGGTTCAGAAAATATATTAAAACAGTGCTACTTACTTATATACTTTACACATAAAAACAGGTCAAAAAGCCAATATTATACCGACTTCTTTGTATCTTTGTCATTAAATTTAAGCTAAAATTTAACTTAAAATATAACAAAAATGCGTCGGGAAAAACTACAAGTGCTACGATTCATGTAACTCGTAGCTAAGAAACCCCCGCCGACCTCGCCCCCTCCCCCGCGCCATGAAAGCAGCTTGTTAGGCCTCATTCAGTGCCTGCACTCACACGACTTATCATCTTGCATTGTTCATGGATCCAGAGTGCTGCAAGACAACTGGATAATCTCAATTATCGTCTCAACATTCTGTTGTTAGACTTTACATACTTATTTTGTGTGTGTGTGGGGGCCTGAAATACCTAACAAGTCGCGTACCAACAGCCACATCTTATTGTAACTTATAACAAATATTCAAAATAGACGTCCGCTTCTAAAAAAAATTCCTTACATTTTTTCTTCTTGTATCAGTTGTCAAGGAGCGTAAAAAAAAAATAAAATTTGATCTTGAGCTTGCATGTGTACATGCTTATATTCCCTTTATATATATAAACTCATAAAATTGACAATTTCATAGTTTAACGAATGTTTATTTTTAACAAAGGTGCAAATAAATCTGACGTCTAACAAAATAATTGAAAATTAGTTTTTTTAGGTGAATAAAAATACTTATCTAAATAAGGTATGAAATGAAAGACTCAATGTAAGTAATTCTAACGCAATTTCAAGTATTTCTTTTGATGAATTTACTTCAGATGAAAATTGATACTTCGTAAGATTCTTGGAATAAATTTGCAATTTTATTACGAGATTCCCGTTATTATTTAGTCTGTTAGGAAATATTTTGTAGTAAAGTATGTAACATTTTCAAAGAAAATTAAAATAAAAGTAAAAAGACAACAGATTTCGAAACTAATATTCAAAAGAGAATGTTGAAAATAACAAATAAACTACAAAACTTGAATACTAGTAGTATTCAAGAATCTAGAATAATCAGTTATATTGTGTACTAGGGGTTTTTTTGTAAACAATAAAATAAGGATTTATTTTACCTCTCACACCAATTTACAAATCACGTAAAGGGCAAGAAGCATAGCCGCACAGGTGTGTGTGAGCGTGAGGATACGCTACACCAGTTGTGTATTGTATAAATAAATGTTTAAATGTTCTTTATACAATACACAACTGGTGCACAATTAACTTTTGAAGAACGTTATAACTATTATTTATATATATAATATAAATTATGTAAATGAATAAATACAGCCGGAGACTATTCCTTATTAATGCCTTATTACCTTAAAAATAAAAAAAAGATGATTAATTAGATTTATCAAAAAAGTCAGAACTAAAGTGAAAAATAAAACTTTACATAAACGATATAGTATTGAAAGAACAATCAAAATGCAACAATGTTCGTATATTTTTGCTTGATGCATATGTATGCACATCAAAGGATTGAAGTAATATGCTTCCGGGAGTGTTTCCAACCGATTGCGATCAACAAAAGAGAGAATAGGCAAATTTTAAACGAGTGCCTTTTCCAATAAAAGACTAAATCGCCACTTAATATCGAGTTTCGTTTTTTGCAGAAAGTTTTCGTGTGCTTTACATGTTACCAATGTGGCTAAAGGTGCAATTTAAAGTTTTAAATTTAAATTACTACAGTTCTCCACTAACTCCCAATACCTACCTAATTAGGTATTGTTAATTTTTCGAAATAATTCCAAATGTAAAACAAATAAAGAAACGAACAAACTGACGGAGAGAAATCTATATAAAAAAAAATTAAATAAAGTTTCGTTGGTAAGCTTATCACTTGATGATAAAATTTATGTCATGGCCCGAGAAAGGTTGTTATGTCAAGAGAAATTGGAAAATTTACGCGGAAAATTGACAAATTTGGAAAAAACTGAGTTCTTTTATCTATGGGATTTTTGTATGAAGCCAAGACCATAACTCACTTTTCGAACGATGGATAATTTAAACAAATACACAATTAAATTTATTGAAATTTGGACAGGACAGAGTTGAGAGAGAGAGGGAGAAACAGAAGAGTTTCGGGTTAGCTAGTTTGAAATAAAGTGTATATATTCCTAATACGAGTAACCTGTTATTTAATTAATATTTTCTAGATATTAAGCTAATAGTTAACCTAAATGAAAAAATGTTAAATATTAGCATATTTATTTATTAATAAAATATAATTAATATTCAAACAAAGTTAAAAGTATCTGCTATCTACAAAAATAATTATTTTAACTTTGTTGTGCCATTATACCTTACAGTTTCACAAGATTCAATAATAATCCGTTGTGACAGTGTCTAGACGGTAGGTGATGTCTGCGTCCTATAAACATCCAAAACAAACAAGAAATAAAAACAAGATTGTTGTCGAATCATGATTAGATTATACTAAATATTCCATATCCAATTAAACATATTGCTTAACTATAGCTACTAAGTAAAGTTATTTTTATTGATGTGACGAAAACTACATTAACGTACGTAAACGTAACGTAGTTACTGAAGTTTTATTTTTATATAGAATAGTTGCAAACGAATAAGCATCCCACCTCATGGTAGGTGATCACCGTATATATAATATAAATTATGTAAATGAATAAATACAGCCGGAGACTATTCCGTATTAATGCCTTATTACCTTAAAAATAAAAAAAGATGATTAATTAGATTTATCAAAAAAGTCAGAACTAAAGTGAAAAATAAAACTTTACATAAACGATATAGTATTGAAAGAACAATCAAAATGCAACAATGTTCGTATATTTTTGCTTGATGCATATGTATGCACATCAAAGGATTGAAGTAATATGCTTCCGGGAGTGTTTCCAACCGATTGCGATCAACAAAAGTGAGAATAGGCAAATTTTAAACGAGTGCCTTTTCCAATAAAAGACTAAATCGCCACTTAATATCGAGTTTCGTTTTTTGCAGAAAGTTTTCGTGTGCTTTACATGTTACCAATGTGGCTAAAGGTGCAATTTAAAGTTTTAAATTTAAATTACTACAGTTCTCCACTAACTCCCAATACCTACCTAATTAGGTATTGTTAATTTTTCGAAATAATTCCAAATGTAAAACAAATAAAGAAACGAACAAACTGACGGAGAGAAATCTATATAAAAAAAAATTAAATAAAGTTTCGTTGGTAAGCTTATCACTTGATGATAAAATTTATGTCATGGCCCGAGAAAGGTTGTTATGTCAAGAGAAATTGGAAAATTTACGCGGAAAATTGACAAATTTGGAAAAAACTGAGTTCTTTTATCTATGGGATTTTTGTATGAAGCCAAGACCATAACTCACTTTTCGAACGATGGATAATTTAAACAAATACACAATTAAATTTATTGAAATTTGGACAGGACAGAGTTGAGAGAGAGAGGGAGAAACAGAAGAGTTTCGGGTTAGCTAGTTTGAAATAAAGTGTATATATTCCTAATACGAGTAACCTGTTATTTAATTAATATTTTCTAGATATTAAGCTAATAGTTAACCTAAATGAAAAAATGTTAAATATTAGCATATTTATTTATTAATAAAATATAATTAATATTCAAACAAAGTTAAAAGTATCTGCTATCTACAAAAATAATTATTTTAACTTTGTTGTGCCATTATACCTTACAGTTTCACAAGATTCAATAATAATCCGTTGTGACAGTGTCTAGACGGTAGGTGATGTCTGCGTCCTATAAACATCCAAAACAAACAAGAAATAAAAACAAGATTGTTGTCGAATCATGATTAGATTATACTAAATATTCCATATCCAATTAAACATATTGCTTAACTATAGCTACTAAGTAAAGTTATTTTTATTGATGTGACGAAAACTACATTAACGTACGTAAACGTAACGTAGTTACTGAAGTTTTATTTTTATATAGAATAGTTGCAAACGAATAAGCATCCCACCTCATGGTAGGTGATCACCGTATATATAATATTGTATTGGTAATTACAAGTAATCTATCTTATGGGTTGACAATAAATAGCTTTTATTTCTTCAGCTCTTGCGATGCATTGCATGGCAGTCGAATTATAAACGGTTTAACCAGCTCACGGACCCCTCAGTTCCGAGAACCCTATGTCCGATGAAGCTGTAAGAGCCGCATAGGCTAACAGCATCAACATAAAAAGAATCTAGGTTATAAACGAAATAATATATGTAATATGGATAAAATTTCATATACCTTTGTATGCCGTAGTACCTAGAGAACCTAGCTTTCGATGTGTGTTATGAAACGCAATTTGTTGATTTTAAGGCCTCTGTAAGTTTTTTGTAGGTATATTCTTGTGCTTAAACCTGCCTCTGAAACTTCTTTTCATATTATTACTTATACATTATATTGGACAAGGGAATGAGTTGACGCTTGGGTCCTTCAATATTTGCACGAATGTTATAAATTAGATCTTCGCAGATGCTTCCCACTTGATCTCATCGGGAAATTCTCTCAAAAGAACATACTATATAACAATTCAATTTAGTTGTTTGTGGCTATTATTAATTCGAATATAATATTGGCTGTCATTGAATCAGGACTTGCGTAATTTTTGTCGTTTTAATCTGTGTGATAGGAATAAGCCATCATTCAATTGTGATTGTAACTACGAATTTTAATACTTGGAATCTCATCAACTTACGACAAGTTAAATCATAACATTATTAATACATAATAAAATGACTAATGATTCATTATTTCTATTTTCCACCTTCTTTCAATTGTTTTAATTCTTATTATTCTAGTAGGAACGTCAAACGGACACACAATTCATCTGGCGGTGAGCGCGACTGCGGCTTTTAAACACCTTTGCCTATTCCCAATTAGTCTCAAGATGCACAAATGTTGTCTCCGAGGTATGAGATCGAATGCGTTGATACTTATGCGTTGGTAATTGATTCACCGAACCCCTCACGATCCGAAACATAAAATTACGCTGCTATTTCTCGTTGGTATTTTGTAAAGGTATTTAAATATACCCATACCCGATCGAGCCGAGCTGCACCGTGACTACGGTTGTTGCTACTGCCGTTAAACGAGCTGGAATAGTCTCTTTGACATTCACGTATTTGAGAACGCAGTACCTACGTTCGTTGAATAAAATATTTAAAAAAACGCAACCGTCGTATTACGCTCCAGATATATATTATTAAAAAGCGTATTTCTAATAGGATGTTAGAAGAAATTAAATTTATTGAAATTTGGACAGGACAGAGTTGAGAGAGAGGGAGAAACAGAAGAGTTTCGGGTTAGCTAGTTTGAAATAAAGTGTATATATTCCTAATACGAGTAACCTGTTATTTAATTAATATTTTCTAGATATTAAGCTAATAGTTAACCTAAATGAAAAAATGTTAAATATTAGCATATTTATTTATTAATAAAATATAATTAATATTCAAACAAAGTTAAAAGTATCTGCTATCTACAAAAATAATTATTTTAACTTTGTTGTGCCATTATACCTTACAGTTTCACAAGATTCAATAATAATCCGTTGTGACAGTGTCTAGACGGTAGGTGATGTCTGCGTCCTATAAACATCCAAAACAAACAAGAAATAAAAACAAGATTGTTGTCGAATCATGATTAGATTATACTAAATATTCCATATCCAATTAAACATATTGCTTAACTATAGCTACTAAGTAAAGTTATTTTTATTGATGTGACGAAAACTACATTAACGTACGTAAACGTAACGTAGTTACTGAAGTTTTATTTTTATATAGAATAGTTGCAAACGAATAAGCATCCCACCTCATGGTAGGTGATCACCGTATATATAATATTGTATTGGTAATTACAAGTAATCTATCTTATGGGTTGACAATAAATAGCTTTTATTTCTTCAGCTCTTGCGATGCATTGCATGGCAGTCGAATTATAAACGGTTTAACCAGCTCACGGACCCCTCAGTTCCGAGAACCCTATGTCCGATGAAGCTGTAAGAGCCGCATAGGCTAACAGCATCAACATAAAAAGAATCTAGGTTATAAACGAAATAATATATGTAATATGGATAAAATTTCATATACCTTTGTATGCCGTAGTACCTAGAGAACCTAGCTTTCGATGTGTGTTATGAAACGCAATTTGTTGATTTTAAGGCCTCTGTAAGTTTTTTGTAGGTATATTCTTGTGCTTAAACCTGCCTCTGAAACTTCTTTTCATATTATTACTTATACATTATATTGGACAAGGGAATGAGTTGACGCTTGGGTCCTTCAATATTTGCACGAATGTTATAAATTAGATCTTCGCAGATGCTTCCCACTTGATCTCATCGGGAAATTCTCTCAAAAGAACATACTATATAACAATTCAATTTAGTTGTTTGTGGCTATTATTAATTCGAATATAATATTGGCTGTCATTGAATCAGGACTTGCGTAATTTTTGTCGTTTTAATCTGTGTGATAGGAATAAGCCATCATTCAATTGTGATTGTAACTACGAATTTTAATACTTGGAATCTCATCAACTTACGACAAGTTAAATCATAACATTATTAATACATAATAAAATGACTAATGATTCATTATTTCTATTTTCCACCTTCTTTCAATTGTTTTAATTCTTATTATTCTAGTAGGAACGTCAAACGGACACACAATTCATCTGGCGGTGAGCGCGACTGCGGCTTTTAAACACCTTTGCCTATTCCCAATTAGTCTCAAGATGCACAAATGTTGTCTCCGAGGTATGAGATCGAATGCGTTGATACTTATGCGTTGGTAATTGATTCACCGAACCCCTCACGATCCGAAACATAAAATTACGCTGCTATTTCTCGTTGGTATTTTGTAAAGGTATTTAAATATACCCATACCCGATCGAGCCGAGCTGCACCGTGACTACGGTTGTTGCTACTGCCGTTAAACGAGCTGGAATAGTCTCTTTGACATTCACGTATTTGAGAACGCAGTACCTACGTTCGTTGAATAAAATATTTAAAAAAACGCAACCGTCGTATTACGCTCCAGATATATATTATTAAAAATTAGGTATTAAAAATTTTCTTAATATTAAATTTTTATTGTTAATTTTTAAGTATGCATTTGCTTAAGATTTGATACGTGGTTGATGATTGTTATAGATGTGATGGGCCGCACTCATCACCTATCATCGTGTGAACTGTGTGCCACTGCTTATATTATTAAAAAAGCGTATTTCTAATAGGATGTTAGAAGAAATTAAATTTATATACTACAAAACTGCATTAAACATTTTGTTTGACCCACTAACTGAAGCACCGCCTACATCGTGCACTAAACACGGCTAAGGATAAAACTTTATATCCATTACGTGGAAGTAGGTTAACAGACAAAGTAAGTTGTATTTACCAGTTCACCTTTTAGAAGGATATCTATGAAAATATTTGAAATACTCCTTATTACTCGCAACAAAATTGATTTGATATGTGATAAAAAAAAAATTACTGTCGATGTCAAACGTCAATATAGAAACTTGATAACTTTTTCTATTCCTCTTGGCATTTTACAATAAATTTACAATAGAGTACGAAATAATTATTTAAAAACAA
This sequence comes from Teinopalpus imperialis, assembly GCA_029286865.1. NCBI lineage: Eukaryota > Metazoa > Arthropoda > Insecta > Lepidoptera > Papilionidae > Teinopalpus > Teinopalpus imperialis. Next base: position 16,668 of record JAGSMU010000267.1, on the reverse strand, counting down.
AAAGTATTGGTTAAGAATGTTCTAAATTGAAATCTAAAATTAAAAAGAAGATACAAATAATCATCAATCTAAGCTCAAATACTCACTTATCTAATTGCGATGTAATATCTGTTCTTATGTATAAATTACTAGATTGGCTTCTGATAAAAAAACCATAGGTCGAAATGACTCTAAGACTTCTTAAAAGTAAAAATTCTTAACTCTCAAAAATCTAATCACCGTTATTAATAATTGTATTTCCATTTCCAACCATTCTAATAATGTTTTTTTTTTAAGTAACTTGTAAAATAAAATGAATATATAAAGTAGTTTAATTTGAATTCTGAATTAGTTAAGCGAGCGAACATATTTATTACAACTCGATTTAAAATATTAGATACATGAGAAGGTCACGTTTTTTTATATAAAAGGAAGCAAACGAGTTGACTTCTCTCCTGGTGATGAACGATCACCTCCGCCCACGAAATAATATGTGTAACATACATTACATTAGAGGAAAAAAAACAATTTCCCAGTCCTATTTCTAAAAACATTTAATAAACATTATAAACTAATGATCTATTTTATCGTTTAACCTATTCGCTTTAACGACCATTGTTATTCTTAGTCTAGTTTATAAGTACACTGAATTAGCTAAGTGCTAGAGTCAACTTTTACCTAAGTAGCATTTGGATAAATACTTTTAAATGACGTCACGTTCTTCTATTCTAAGAACTACTACTTCAGACATGTAATATAAAAATATATAAAGTAAACAAAAAAATATTTAGCATTCATCGGAAAATTTAAATTGATTAAGTATTAATTAGTAGTTTTTATTTATACTCAACCGACAAAGTTATTTTATTATTTTGTATATGTATGTATAGTATTGTATATGTATCCATTATATATATATATATATATATATATATAAATATATATGTACATATACATGTATAATTTGTATTAATTTGTGTATATATTTATAAATCTTTCATATGTATTTATTAAATAATACGTACTTTTATTTTCGTGTATAGTATATGTCTTTTTGTACAGTTTAAGTTTTTTTTTTAGTTTTACTTTTTTTATAATAGTTCACGTTTATATAATTAACTTTCATTTTTGTTGCACCTACCATATGAATCTCACCACACCATACGTTGACTGGTAGATAATGCCTATAGGCGTTAAGTCCGCCTTTTGTGTCCTAATTATAAGGATTTGCAATAAAGGTTAAATAAATAAATAAAGAGATCTATGCCTAGCTGTGGACATACCTATATAGGCTGTTTCTTCTCTTTAATGTAATCCTTGTTGTTAAACATAAATAAATTATTAAAATAAATCAAGCAGTTTGTATAATAGTCATATCCAATCAATCTTATCAAACGTCACATATCGACGTCTATCTCTGCATCTATAAATAGTTTTTCGGTTCGTTTTTTTGGTTTTTTTTTAATCCCATTATTAGAGGTTCCGTAAAACCCATTTATTACAAAATTAGATACGTAATCTGAAGGAAAAAGTTAGCATAATAACTTTTAAATGTAGATGCTTTTATATCTATATTTCTTTAACTTATACTTCAAATGCCTAAGTATATATTTCTCTAACATTCTATTAAAACTAATACTATTTTTAAATATTATTTAGTAATTTTTGATTATATTGTAGAAAGAATAGTCAATTAAGAAGGAAATAGTAATAATCAAGTAAAATGAATATCTATAAATAAGGGTACGATTTTGCATGTGATGAAGCGCGGGCACATTAATTAACATTTTTTAGAATGAGTTAAAGAAAATTTACATTTACAGTTACACTGTTGTGTGGTAAATTTTGCGTGAACAAATGACGTAGTCTACTCCAGCTAGTCCAATTCATAAAATTTAAGATTTGATTAATTAATTAATTACGAATGCTGTAAGAGGCATAAGATAACTCTTCCATCCCACGAAGGAGAAGAAAGAGAAACTAGAGAAGGAGTGCAAATACATAAAAAATGATTATTTAATTGTAAAAAAACATTGTTTATGTCTATACTGTTTATCAGACAATGTTTTTTTAGACGCACTGAATAGCGTGTGTTGCTAAAAAATGAATATATGATATGTTTTGTTAAATGTATAAGATATATATATATAAATATATATGTACATATACATGTATAATTTGTATTAATTTGTGTATATATTTATAAATCTTTCATATGTATTTATTAAATAATACGTACTTTTATTTTCGTGTATAGTATATGTCTTTTGTACAGTTTAAGTTTTTTTTAGTTTTACTTTTTATAATAGTTCACGTTTATATAATTAACTTTCATTTTTGTTGCACCTACCATATGAATCTCACCACACCATACGTTGACTGGTAGATAATGCCTATAGGCGTTAAGTCCGCCTTTGTGTCCTAATTATAAGGATTTGCAATAAAGGTTAAATAAATAAATAAAGAGATCTATGCCTAGCTGTGGACATACCTATATAGGCTGTTTCTTCTCTTTAATGTAATCCTTGTTGTTAAACATAAATAAATTATTAAAATAAATCAAGCAGTTTGTATAATAGTCATATCCAATCAATCTTATCAAACGTCACATATCGACGTCTATCTCTGCATCTATAAATAGTTTTTCGGTTCGTTTTTTTGGTTTTTTTAATCCCATTATTAGAGGTTCCGTAAAACCCATTTATTACAAAATTAGATACGTAATCTGAAGGAAAAAGTTAGCATAATAACTTTTAAATGTAGATGCTTTTATATCTATATTTCTTTAACTTATACTTCAAATGCCTAAGTATATATTTCTCTAACATTCTATTAAAACTAATACTATTTTTAAATATTATTTAGTAATTTTTGATTATATTGTAGAAAGAATAGTCAATTAAGAAGGAAATAGTAATAATCAAGTAAAATGAATATCTATAAATAAGGGTACGATTTTTGCATGTGATGAAGCGCGGGCACATTAATTAACATTTTTTAGAATGAGTTAAAGAAAATTTACATTTACAGTTACACTGTTGTGTGGTAAATTTTGCGTGAACAAATGACGTAGTCTACTCCAGCTAGTCCAATTCATAAAATTTAAGATTTGATTAATTAATTAATTACGAATGCTGTAAGAGGCATAAGATAACTCTTCCATCCCACGAAGGAGAAGAAAGAGAAACTAGAGAAGGAGTGCAAATACATAAAAAATGATTATTTAATTGTAAAAAAACATTGTTTATGTCTATACTGTTTATCAGACAATGTTTTTTTAGACGCACTGAATAGCGTGTGTTGCTAAAAAATGAATATATGATATGTTTTGTTAAATGTATAAGATATATATATATATATATATATATATATATATATATATATATATATATATATATACATATATATACATTAAATAAACGAACACGATCTTAGCTGATTTAATACGAGTAGAACAAGATTCAACAATTTTAAAAGCAATGATAATAGAGTTAAAACTGTCTGACAAAAGAACCTCAATAACGTTCAAACTTAAAAAAATATGATGACATGTGTACGGTGGAATTTCCACCAGTATGTGACCCTAGTGGTAATTTAATAGGCAAAGTTACATAGTAAAATAGCACTATATTATTTAATTTAAAAATATACTTTTATTTTTTAAATTACAGTTTATTTAATCAATATACTTTAATTTAAATAATTTACTTTTTTCTACCATAAAAACTTAAACCTTAAAATTCTGTTCACCTGTTTTATTCATATATTTTACTTAGTTCGTGTTTTAATGAATATTAAGTTAAATAAAAGAATCAAAAAGATCTCTAGTGTATTAACGATACGATTGCATTATGATTGTTAACTAACGACGTTCGATAAAGTACACGAACATTAATACACTAATAAACAATAGCAGTTACAATGAAGAATGATTTTTTGACTATAATCGATTTCGAATTTAGCTTAAAAAATTGAATACTGTAAACGCTCGCCTTCGTGAACGGCGATAAGCAACAGAGTACGGTGTGAATGAGGCGTGACTGATTTTTCAAAATGGCGATGTTGGTTATGTACTAAGCACTAATTTATATGGTCTGTAGACAACAGCAACATGCAATTTTATTTATATTTAAATCAAGTAGTGACAATTGCACCTATGTGTAGCTGATATTTATTTGTATATTGTTTAGATTTAGTTTAATACAAGTAAAAAGATTTAGAAAGATTAATTGATAGCATCATAAAGAATCATGTTACCTCTGTTACCTTTCAGAATGTAGAAGGGATGTGTCTAACCAGTAATTGGGTTCCTGATCTTTTCACTCACCATGGCAAATATAACGGCGTTTTATTTCATAGTGGTATTTTGTTTAAAAAAATTTGTTAAAAATTGGTCTTTTTTCCTTTATTCTTGGTGTATAGAGAAGATGAACACATAAATATTAATGTCCAGGATATTTGATGTCCATACATATTTATCACATTTACTAACATAATTATTTTACGGAAACTAATTTGACAATGCGTAAACAAAAGGAAAATAGTGGGTGAATATGGAAAGAAGAAATTAAGTATGTAGGTGAGATTAGTTGGATATAGCGGTGCAACGAGATGAAAGATGATATCTGATGATGGTGTGAGGTGTGATTTAAATAAAAATTGATAGTAATGTAAAAATGTTAGTTTTCGTATGGAAATAGAATTGTGTGTTGACTCGAATACTGACCATATACGGCGGCGGCGGCGGATGCGGTGCGGGCACGTAGCTGACGCCGGCGCCAACCACGCCCACGCCGCTCAGCCCCATGCCCACGCCCACCGGCGTGCCAGGCGTGTGCGGACTAAAAAAACAAGATTAATTGTAATTCATACACCATCCCTAAAGGAAATTACTGCAATAATTAATTTAAAAATGAAATAAACACAACTATTGATAAAACTTAAATTCTTAATATTTTCTATGTTGCTTTTTAGTCTTTCAAATTATTATAAGCAGATCTGCGTTTCCGCACTAGCGCCACGGGGCTCGAACGTTCGAGATCCCCGGCGCAGACAGTGGCGAGAAAGCGGATGGCCTCGCTAAGAAGTTGAGGGAGGTTCTGAGGAACCTCATTACGAAACCTAGGTCTAACCCATCACCAGGCCATTTTATTTATCTTTTATCTTATATCGATAATGATGATATTAATTTTATGCGGAATTCAGCAATACGAAATGTTTAATATGTTACGTTATTATGATTTAGCTAGTACTTTGTACTGTGACTAAAAAATATTTATTATTACATTAAGCATAAAATTACCTTCTAATTGCTGTACGTACTTTAAAATTTATTGCCTACACGAAAAAAAAAACAGATGAAAAAAGATATTCTTTAAATATTCATACGCCAGTCGTGAGTATATTACATATAGATAAATATCATCTCAATTCCCCTGTAGATAGGTTCATATATAAAAAAGCTGACTGGGCAACAGACCACCATCTCCTTGGTGGAATAGTATATGTGAACAAAGTGTTATTGCTCCATATAATGCACTAAAACTATATAATAAAGAGCCTACTATTGAAAATTATATTAATTACAAAAGAAAAGATGCTCAGAAAAAGAGAACAATTTCAGAACAGAAAAAAATTGGATGGAACAACTTGTGTAACACTTTTAATAGAAATACTCACATAAGTAAAATTTGGAATTTATTAAAAATGTTCAAAGGCATAAATCATATACAGATGAGTTTATATCTCCACTCTTGGATAAATTATCAGATAATAACAATTTAATTGAAGTAGATCAATTGAACATTCTTTTTGAAATTAACAATAATAACCCAAATTCTAAATGGGTCTTTACTGGATCCATTTTCATGGTCTGAATTTTTATTTTTCTGAAGTTTGCAGTCTAGACGAAATACAACTCCTGGCTTAGATGATTATCCTTACATTATAATTAAAAACTTAGATGTATCTGCCCAAAAGTTGTTTTTTAAAATCCTCAATTTGCTTTGGCGTAATAAATCTATTCCACAGTCATGGAAAACACAGTGTGTTGTCCCAATACTTAAGCCCGAAAAATCTGCTGAGTTTGCTAGTTCTTATAGACCAATTTCCTTGTCATCCTGTCTTGGTAAAATATTCGAAAATATGGTGAAAGTCCGTCTTGATTGGTATGTTGAATCCAAGTGTTTAATTCCACATATACAATATGGCTTCCGCAGAGGGCGTAGTAGTGCAGACAGTTTCACCTCTTTAATCTCTGACCTGAAAAATGCAAAACATAGAAAATTTTTATATTTATTTATATTTAAGCTAGCTAGTTTCAAGTCATAGGCCGTAGTCACCACCATAAGATGAACTTTGTTCTGTTGCCGCTCCTAAAATTATTAGAGAAACAAGTTGACTTGTTTTACCTTTTAATTTTTTTTCAGAGGACATGTAGTAAACATTAGGACTTACTAGCTAGCATTTGTTGGGCGACTTCAACGCACACCCAGGTGAGTTGTTTGCAACCGAACTGACTAATTTCTGTATTGAACAGTCGTTGTCTTGTATCGACACGGAACTACTACCGGCCGACACGTACACGTTTGTGAGCGATGCGCACGGCTCGAGACGCTGGCTCGACCACTGTGTGCTGACGACCGCTGCAAAACTATCAGTGATAAATGTCTCTGTGCTTTATGATACGTATTGGTCTGACCATTATCCTTTACAAATAGAGTGTAACATGGCGTTGATAAAACGAACTTTAATATTTAGAAATGTAAGGGACAAAATAATATGGGGTGATAGAGAATTGTACCAAATAAATAATTACAGTGAATTTTGCAATAATAAATTAAAAAACATTGACTTTCCACTAGAATTATCGCAGTGTTCTGAAAAGATGTGTGTTAATTTATATCATAGATTAATATTGGATGGCATTTATGGAACCTTAATTGATACACTCTCTGAAGCCGCAACACTATCTTTTGTAGATAGAACAAGTAGAAAGAAGCATATACCGGGCTGGAATAATTACGTCAGAGAGTCTCATGGGAGGGCCAGGGATTGCTTTCAGGCTTGGGTATTGTGTGGAAGGCCTACTGAAGGCTGTATTTACTGGGACATGTATGAATCAAGACGAATTTTTAAATCGAAAATGAAATGGTGTCAAAAAAACATGCAAAAACTTAAAATGGATATTATTGCTAACCATCATCTAAATAAAGACTTTAAAAATTTCTGGAAACGCACAAACAGCCTGAATCCAAGACCTTGTCAACCCGTGAGCGTAGCTGGTGAAACTGATCCATCTAAAATAGCCAATGTGTTTAAAGAACATTTTAGAGTTGTTTCAACTTTGCGACCGCCACAGACGTTTCCGGATTCGCAAACCACTGAACACGACCTCAGTTTAAAATTTTTGACCAAGGAGGTAGCGTCGGTAATAAGAAATATGGTTAGGGGTAAATCTCCTGGTCATGATAGTCTCAGCATTGAGCACTTGTTGTATGCCGGCATTCATTTTGCCCAGAGTCCTGTCTATGTTTTTTAATCTTTGCCTGAGTCACGCATATTTACCTGACGAACTAATGAAAACGGTAGTACTCCAATACCCAAAAATAGGACTGGAGACACTTCAGAATTGGTAATGGCTATAGGCCAATATCTTTGGGCACCATAGTAGGTAAAATACTGGATAGTCTGCTTAATCAACAACTAACCAAGCACATAAAATTACACGATGCTCAGTTTGGTTTTAGAGCCGGCCTATCGACAGAAAGCGCGATCTTCTCTCTTAAGTAGACTATTCAATATTATACTAAGAGAAAAACTCCGGTGTATGCATGTTTTCTAGACTTGTCTAAAGCATTTGATCTAGTATCTTATGATTCATTGTGGCACAAACTGAAATATGATACAAGTGTACAGGATGAAGTAATTTTAATTCTTAAGTATTGGTACAACAATCAGAAAAATTGTGTAAAATGGGGAGGCACTTATTCGGATTTGTATGGGTTGGAGTGCGGGGTGAGGCAGGGTGGCCTGACCTCACCTGTACTTTTCAGCCTGTATGTGGACTGATTGATTGATGAACTTAGCAGTACCAATATCGGATGCCATGTGGACGGTCTATGCATCAATAACATCAGCTATGCAGACGATATGGTGCTCCTGAGTCCATCGATTGGTGCTTTGAGAAGATTGGTACATATTTGTGAATCTTACGCGGAGGCCCATGGTCTTAGATATAATGCAACAAAAAGTGAACTTCTAGTGTTTAAAGCCGGTTCGAAAGGTTATACCTCAATACCACAGGTTACGCTAGCGGGTACCACATTAAGAAGAGTAAGCAAGTTCAAATACTTAGGGCACTGGGTTACTGAAAATCTTCAGGATGACACGGATATTGAGAGGGAGCGCAGGGCTCTGGCTGTCCGATGCAACATGTTGGCACGTAGGTTCGCGAGTAGTAGTAAGCCCGTAAAAACTACGCTTTTTAAAGCGTTCTGTCAGGGCTTCTACACTTGCAGCCTGTGGGTCAGCTACACGCAAACGACATACAGCTCCCTGCGTGTCCAGTATAACAACGCATTCAGGTTGTTGTTGGGACTGCCGCGCTTCTGCAGTGCCTCCGGTATGTTTGCTGAGGCACGGACTGATGGTTTCCCCGCTGTTATTCGTAAGCGTTGCTCCTCATTACTGCAACGTTTGCGAACCAGCTCCAACAGCATCCTGAATGTGCTAACGGATCGGTGGGACTCCCAGATCCTTAGGCATTGGTTGCAGTTGCACACATAGTAAACAATGTCTTGAGGGTCTGGGTATTAAGTATTAAGTTTAATTTTGAGTTGATTTATCTTTTTATTTTTCTTTTAGTTTTCTTTTTATGTTACTAACCGTAGTATGTAAGTAATATTGTTACTAACAAGATGGGCACAAGCCTGAAATAAATATATTATTATTATTAATGTTCGGAATGAGACTAATTCTAAGCGACTCTCTATCAGTATGGGTACCAACAAGTTCTGTGATATGCTGATAGTGCTGTTATTTGTATCTACCTCAGTTGGTGTGTACCGCGTTTTTATTTGTATTTTCTACCATCGATCTGAAACCAGAATCATCCAACCCATGTTCGCCAATGCTCTCGTATTATAACTTTCCTTTTCTTATGCTTCTTATTACATATAGTAGTAGAAATGAATGCAAGGTATAATTATAGAAATATTACTGTTGATTTTTGACAGCCGACACTTGTATCTAGATGATGATGTGAGCAGCATGAGTGTTAGCTAGATCGGATCACGTCCTCACAATACTGCGGTGTTTCGTTCAGAGACTGTCCGAATGAAGAGGGCATCACTAAGGTAGCGAGGGCAGCGAAGCTGCAGTTTGGTTCAAGCTGCAGAATGAATGGGTCAGCTCAACCGGGGTAGGGCCACGCCCTCACAGAACCAGCATGAAATAGCAGCATAATGCTGCTATGTTTGGTCTGGTGATTGTAGGGAACCAGTGACCTGTTTTACTGGTGATAAGATTATGTGACTGCATTATGATTTCTTGTCAAAGATGAATGAAGATATCATGGGCTGTAGGAGTCACTTACTATCAGGTGTCCTGTGTGCTCGTTTGTTACTCTCAATGTAATAAAAAAATAAATAAAAAAACGCGTTGAGACACAGCTACCACGGCTCTATCGCATGTCGGATTAAGGTATCGAATTAAATAAGGCGACGAAGCATATGCTTATGCAATTATACGATATCGTGCGTAATCGCTAACATCTGGTAATAACCGGAAGAGGTCAATTTAGTCGAAATTGATTAAGAGGACACAATAATGTTATTCCTGAAAACTATCTCTCTTCCATACCCATAAATTTAGGCATGCAACACTCAAGTAATAAACAAAATCGTACCTTATATAGATAGATCCCCAACAACAGCACAAGGTCTACTATGCGGTATTCTCCAACACTGTCCGATATATATCTGGAAATAGACAATAGTTTATATAAAATTAGAAAACAGTATCCACGGCCATGTTACTCTTTCTGTATTTCACATCCAATTAATGTAGTTCAAATAAGTCTGTACGAGATGTAAATAAAGTTAAAATAGTCCATTCTAAAGAAAACCTAAAACTCAAATAATTTCCAACAACGATGTACTTATGGCCCTAGTGCAGACGTTGGTAGAATTAGCCAATACTACTAAAGATGCATTATTAAAAAACTTAACATAATGGATTGTGTAGGGCCTAGTCCTACACAATCCAAGCTGTAATGCCAAATAAAAAACCTTTATTAATCCATTGTTTTAAGCAACAAAATATTGATATATTTGCTTTCTTGGTTTAAAGATAATAATTTTAAAATACCAGGATATAATATTTACAACAAAAATTCAAACAATGCACATAATGGAGTCGCAATACTGATTAAACCATACCCGTAAGTATAACATATTAAATACCAGATTTTATGAAGACATTCAAACAGTTGCTGTGTCTGTATCAACTGGACATAGTAGTTTAACAATTCTCTGTATATACTGTCCACCTGCAAGTGGGCGAATACGAATTAATAGACTCCGTTCCATTATTAATGATCTGCCAAAGCCCATATTTATGAGTGGTGATTTTAATGCTCATCATATTGCATTCGGTTGTCAGTCAAACAAAGGTAGAGGTCAGGGGTTATTTAATTTAATTGATCACTTAGATTTATGTATTTTAAATGATGGTAGACCTACAACTATAAATCGCCCTAGACAAACTCCTTCTGCCATTGATGTAAGCTTCATCAGTGGCAGCCTTGCACCATTATGTGAATGGTCTGTACATGATGACAGATCCAACAATAACAGAGATTTCATTACATATAGATAAATATCATCTCAATTCCCCTGTAGATAGGTTCATATATAAAAAAGCTGACTGGGCAACAGACCACCATCCCCTTGGTGGAATAGTATATGTGAACAAAGTGTTATTGCTCCATATAATGCACTAAAACTATATAATAAAGAGCCTTCTATTGAAAATTATATTAATTTCAAAAGAAAAGATGCTCAGAAAAAGAGAACAATTTCAGAACAGAATAAAATTGGATGGAACAACTTGTGTAACACTTTTAATAGAAATACTCACATAAGTAAAATTTGGAATTTATTAAAAATGTTCAAAGGCATAAATCATATACAGATGAGTTTATATCTCCACTCTTGGATAAATTATCAGATAATAACAATTTAATTGAAGTAGATCAATTGAACATTCTTTTTGAAATTAACAATAATAACCCAAATTCTAAATGGGTCTTTACTGGATCCATTTTCATGGTCTGAATTTTAATTTTTCTGAAGTTTGCAGTCTAGACGAAATACAACTCCTGGCTTAGATGATTATCCTTACATTATAATTAAAAACTTAGATGTATCTGCCCAAAAGTTGTTTTTTTAAAATCCTCAATTTGCTTTGGCGTAATAAATCTATTCCACAGTCATGGAAAACACAGTGTGTTGTCCCAATACTTAAGCCCGAAAAATCTGCTGAGTTTGCTAGTTCTTATAGACCAATTTCCTTGTCATCCTGTCTTGGTAAAATATTCGAAAATATGGTGAAAGTCCGTCTTGATTGGTATGTTGAATCCAAGTGTTTAATTCCACATATACAATATGGCTTCCGCAGAGGGTGTAGTAGTGCAGACAGTTTCACCTCTTTAATCTCTGACCTGAAAAATGCAATGCATAGAAAATTAAACACTGTTTGTGCAAAAAGTTTTAATAAAATAAAAAATAAAAAATAAATAAAAAAACGCGTTGAGACACAGCTACCACGGCTCTATCGCATGTCGGATAAGGTATCAGATTAAATAAGGCGACGAAGCATATGCTTATGCAATTATACGATATCGTGCGTAATCGCTAACATCTGGTAATAACCGGAAGAGGTCAATTTAGTCGAAATTGATTAAGAGGACACAATAATGTTATTCCTGAAAACTATCTCTTCCATACCCATAAATTTAGGCATGCAACACTCAAGTAATAAACAAAATCGTACCTTATATAGATAGATCCCCAACAACAGCACAAGGTCTACTATGCGGTATTCTCCAACACTGTCCGATATATATCTGGAAATAGACAATAGTTTATATAAAATTAGAAAACAGTATCCACGGCCATGTTACTCTTTCTGTATTTCACATCCAATTAATGTAGTTCAAATAAGTCTGTACGAGATGTAAATAAAGTTAAAATAGTCCATTCTAAAGAAAACCTAAAACTCAAATAATTTCCAACAACGATGTACTTATGGCCCTAGTGCAGACGTTGGTAGAATTAGCCAATACTACTAAAGATGCATTATTAAAAACTTAGATGTATCTGCCCAAAAGTTGTTTTTAAAATCCTCAATTTGCTTTGGCGTAATAAATCTATTCCACAGTCATGGAAAACACAGTGTGTTGTCCCAATACTTAAGCCCGAAAAATCTGCTGAGTTTGCTAGTTCATATAGATAAATATCATCTCAATTCCCCTGTAGATAGGTTCATATATAAAAAAGCTGACTGGGCAACAGACCACCATCCCCTTGGTGGAATAGTATATGTGAACAAAGTGTTATTGCTCCATATAATGCACTAAAACTATATAATAAAGAGCCTTCTATTGAAAATTATATTAATTTCAAAAGAAAAGATGCTCAGAAAAAGAGAACAATTTCAGAACAGAAAAAAATTGGATGGAACAACTTGTGTAACACTTTTAATAGAAATACTCACATAAGTAAAATTTGGAATTTATTAAAAATGTTCAAAGGCATAAATCATATACAGATGAGTTTATATCTCCACTCTTGGATAAATTATCAGATAATAACAATTTAATTGAAGTAGATCAATTGAACATTCTTTTTTGAAATTAACAATAATAACCCAAATTCTAAATGGGTCTTTACTGGATCCATTTTCATGGTCTGAATTTTAATTTTTCTGAAGTTTGCAGTCTAGACGAAATACAACTCCTGGCTTAGATGATTATCCTTACATTATAATTAAAAACTTAGATGTATCTGCCCAAAAGTTGTTTTTTTAAAATCCTCAATTTGCTTTGGCGTAATAAATCTATTCCACAGTCATGGAAAACACAGTGTGTTGTCCCAATACTTAAGCCCGAAAAATCTGCTGAGTTTGCTAGTTCTTATAGACCAATTTCCTTGTCATCCTGTCTTGGTAAAATATTCGAAAATATGGTGAAAGTCCGTCTTGATTGGTATGTTGAATCCAAGTGTTTAATTCCACATATACAATATGGCTTCCGCAGAGGGTGTAGTAGTGCAGACAGTTTCACCTCTTTAATCTCTGACCTGAAAAATGCAATGCATAGAAAATTAAACACTGCTTGTGTCTTCCTAGACATTCAAAGTGCTTTTGACAGTGTTGATCCTGGCATACTAGTTCAAATCATGTCTAGGTTAGGTGTGCCCAGGCACTTATGTAAGTGGATTTATAACTTTTCGAACAACAGAACAACCTATGCTAGGCATAACAATATTTTATATGGACCCAAATGTGCCTCAAGAGGTACAATGTAGGGTGCCACATTATCTCCATTACTGTACAATATATACACAAGTGAGATTTGTAAATATGTAAACGATAGGAATATAAATATTTTACAATTTGCTGATGACTTTGTATTATACAGCAGTAATTACAACTTAGAGATTGCAATAGATAATATGAACAAATCCTTATTTCAACTATTACAATATTATAATGATCGTTTACATTTGAAAATTAACCCTCTAAAAGTAGTGTTATGTTTTTGGCAATGAAGCCTCAAATTCAAATATTATTTACAATAATGAAATTATAAATACAGTCAATTCAAAGAAATTTTTAGTAATAATACTGGACCAAAAACTAACTTTTGATGAACATATTAAATATATATCCAAAAATGCTCACACAGGACTAAATGTGCAGACCCTTTTATATATTTGTCAATATTGTATAAAAGTATTGTTAGAAGTCACTTAGATTATAGCTCACTCGCTTATATGAAAGATTTTGAGACAAATCATACTTGCTGAAAGATACTGTCTCAAATTAATAGCATTTAATTACACTCAAGTAATAAACAAAATTGTACCTTATATAGATAGATCCCCAACAACAGCATAAGGTCTACTATGCGGTATTCTCCAACACTGTCCGATATATATCTGGAAATAGACAATAGTTTATATAAAATTAGAAAACAGTGTCCACGGCCATGTTACTCTTTCTGTATTTCACATCCAATTAATGTAGTTCAAATAAGTCTGTACGAGATGTAAATAAAGTTAAAATAGTCCATTCTAAAGAAAACCTAAAAACTCAAATAATTTCCAACAACGATGTACTTATGGCCCTAGTGCAGACGTTGGTAGAATTAGCCAATACTACTAAAGATGCATTATTAAAAAACTTAACATAATGGATTGTGTAGGGCCTAGTCCTACACAATCCAAGCTGTAATGCCAAATAAAAAACCTTTATTAATCCATTGTTTTAAGCAACAAAATATTAATATATTTGCTTTCTTGGTTTAAAGATAATAATTTTAAAATACCAGGATATAATATTTACAACAAAAATTCAAACAATGCACATAATGGAGTCGCAATACTGATTAAACCATACCCGTAAGTCTAACATATTAAATACCAGATTTTATGAAGACATTCAAACAGTTGCTGTGTCTGTATCAACTGGACATAGTAGTTTAACAATTCTCTGTATATACTGTCCACCTTCAAGTGGGCGAATACGAATTAATAGACTCCGTTCCATTATTAATGATCTGCCAAAGCCCATATTTATGAGTGGTGATTTTAATGCTCATCATATTGCATTCGGTTGTCAGTCAACCAAAGGTAGGGTCAGGGTTATTTAATTAAATTGATCACTTAGATTTATGTATTTTAAATGATGGTAGACCTACAACTATAAATCGCCCTAGACAAACTCCTTCTGCCATTGATGTAAGCTTCATCAGTGGCAGCCTTGCACCACTATGTGAATGGTCTGTACATGATGACAGATCCAACAATAACAGAGATTTCATTACATATAGATAAATATCATCTCAATTCCCCTGTAGATAGGTTCATATATAAAAAAGCTGACTGGGCAACTGACCTCCATCTCCTTGGTGGAATAGTATATGTGAACAAAGTGTTATTGCTCCATATAATGCACTAAAACTATATAATAAAGAGCCTACTATTGAAAATTATATTAATTACAAAAGAAAAGATGCTCAGAAAAGAGAACAATTTCAGAACAGAAAAAATTGGATGGAACAACTTGTGTAACACTTTTAATAGAAATACTCACATAAGTAAAATTTGGAATTTATTAAAAATGTTCAAAGGCATAAATCATATACAGATGAGTTTATATCTCCACTCTTGGATAAATTATCAGATAATAACAATTTAATTGAAGTAGATCAATTGAACATTCTTTTGAAAATTAACAATAATAACCCAAATTCTAAATGGGTCTTTACTGGATCCATTTTCATGGTCTGAATTTTAATTTTCTGAAGTTTGCAGTCTAGACGAAATACAACTCCTGGCTTAGATGATTATCCTTACATTATAATTAAAAACTTAGATGTATCTGCCCAAAAGTTGTTTTTTAAAATCCTCAATTTGCTTTGGCGTAATAAATCTATTCCACAGTCATGGAAAACACAGTGTGTTGTCCCAATACTTAAGCCCGAAAAATCTGCTGAGTTTGCTAGTTCTTATAGACTAATTTCCTTGTCATCCTGTCTTGGTAAAATATTCGAAAATATGGTGAAAGTCCGTCTTGATTGGTATGTTGAATCCAAGTGTTTAATTCCACATATACAATATGGCTTCCGCAGAGGGCGCAGTAGTGCAGACAGTTTCACCTCTTTAATCTCTGACCTGAAAAATGCAATGCATAGAAAATTAAACACTGCTTGTGTATTCCTAGACATTCAAAGTGCTTTTGACAGTGTTGATCCTGGCATACTAGTTCAAATCATGTCTAGGTTAGGTGTGCCCGGGCACTTATGTAAGTGGATTTATAACTTTTCGAACAACAGAACAACCTATGCTAGGCATAACAATATTTTATATGGACCCAAATGTGCCTCAAGAGGTACAATGTAGGGTGCCACATTATCTCCATTACTGTACAATATATACACAAGTGAGATTTGTAAATATGTAAATGATAGGAGTATAAATATTTTACAATTTGCTGATGACATTGTATTATACAGCAGTAATTACAACTTAGTGATTGCAATAGATAATATGAACAAATCCTTATTTCAACTATTACAATATTATAATGATCGTTTACATTTGAAAATTAACCCTCTAAAAGTAGTGTTATGTTTTTGGCAATGAAGCCTCAAATTCAAATATTATTTACAATAATGAAATTATAAATACAGTCAATTCAAAAAATTTTTAATAATAATACTGGACCAAAACTAACTTTGATGAACATATTAAATATATATCCAAAATGCTCACACAGGACTAAATGTTATTAGATCACTTTGTGGTGTAACATAGGGTGCAGACCCTTTTATATATTTGTCAATATTGTATAAAAGTATTGTTAGAAGTCACTTAGATTATAGCTCACTCGCTTATATGAAAG